>JAUMHN010417313.1:0-13662 GCA_032360265.1 Heliamphora ciliata
CATATAAATTATATAATAACAATATTATAATTTTAAATTATTAAACTATTGTATAATATTAAAATATTATACTATATGTTATATAATCAAATCAAGAATAATTCAACTTAAATAAAAAAATACTATACTAACTAATAAATATTTATATTACAAATAACTATAATACTACATATAAATTATATAATAACAATATTAAAATTTTAAATTATTAAACTATTTTATAATATTAAAATATTATACTATATATTATATAATTAAATCAAGAATAATTCAACTTAAGTAAAAAATATTATACTAACTAATAAATATTTACAATACTACATATAAATTATATAATAACAATATTAAAATTTTAAATTATTAAATTATTGTATAATATTAAAATATTATACAAAATATTATACCATAAATATTATATAATAAATATTTATACTAACTAATAAATTTTTATATTACTTTTACTTTATATAATATAAATGAGTTAATGTATATACATAATTTAAATATTACATACAATAATTATAATAAATTATAAGATGATAAATTAAATATATATATATATAAATATAAATAATTATTATAATAAAAATTTGAATACCAATTCAAATAATAAAAATACTTACAAATTTTAAAAAAAAGGAGCTGGCGACTTCGCCAAACACCACGAAGCCAAACACCACAAAGCCACCAAACAGCCCACAACCCTTTAGCTGCTTCCCACGGTCCACCCCACGCCTTCTTCAGCAGCTTCGCATGCAAGCCTCGAACACAACCGAAGGTTCGAAATCACCCAGATCGAGCACGTGAACTCCACTTGAATCGCAAATCGCAACCTCGGCAACACCGAAATCACAAATCCAGCTCCAATCGAACTCTAACGGCACAATCGGCAAGCCAAATTGACGCTGGAAGCTTGGAATGGAACCCCCCCTAGATCCGAACTGAAGACGATTCGAAGAGTAAGATGAAAGAGAAGTTCGGAAGAGGAAAGATGTTCGGGAAAGCAAAAAGCTTCGAAGACGCCAAACGAAAAAGAAAAAGGTGAGTTCTCACTTGTCGGTGTGTCGCGGGTGTGTCGGGTCCTCGTATCGTCTGTAACGGCCGTTACAGACCGATACACTACCGTTACCCGTTACATAACGGTAGTAACGGCCGTTACGCCGGGGATTCTCTGTGCAACCGTTTTTCAACAGCGTAACGGGATCGGGCTTTCAATATTCCGTTACGTAACGGCCGATCCGTTACGTAACGATCGTTATTTAGAACCATGATAACATGTATTTGGAGGGTTCACAAACATCAGTTTTCTCCCTTTCTTCGATTGTGGTTACAGTTTCAAAATGTACCAGCCTCTGTGTGGATCTGCGTCTGTGATCCAAATGGTACAAATTAATCATGCTCCTCTTACTACTTTACATTCTTGATAAACATGTACTTATATGACAGGAAAAAAGAGTATTCAAGTTAACCAAAGACATCAAGAATATAGTACGGCTAGAAAACTTAATCCACAGCACCATTGAAGATTTAAGTTTACAAGTATTGACCAACAATAATATTAACAGGAATATTCGTGCAAGATGCAATTTAAAAGTATCAGGGTATTGGAACTTACGCCCACTTGGGGTCTGGAGCACCACAGTCAGCACAAAAACTATTATCACTTTGAAGCAATAGGTCCTTTAATCTTATTTTACCTGCATGAGTAGCATCCATACATTCCACTCATTTAACAAAATTTAAGTAACAAAAAATGTATGATTTGGAATGGGGTATAGTAATTACAGAAAGCTGTGAATCCTTCTTGACAAAATATATTCAGAATATATATATATATATGTGTGTGTGTGTGTGGGGGGGGGGGGGGTGGGTGGATAGGATAAAAACATTTGTGGATGTCAAATTACCCTCCGTAAAACCCAGACAAAACATTTGCAAGGAAACAAGGAGTAAAAACTCTTATGTTATTCGATTTAGTAGTTTGGTCAAGATTCTCATTCCTTTTTTTCTGCCTTCCAAACCTTGGAATGTTAGTCATACCTATTGGAAATAATATATTTTAAGAAATTAGGATCTCATTAATTATGGTTTGATTACTGAAATCAACATATTAGGAAGTTGGGATTTTATTGATTGTGAATGATTTGTAAATTATTTTTTTCCTTTTCTATAATGCTTCTTTATCATTATAAATAGATAGCTATACCTCTTTGAAGGTAAGCCAAAATTATTGAATTCTATTATTCTATTTGGTATCGAGCCAAAATATGAAGAAGAAAAAAAAAAGAACTGTCCAGAAACCATAGCCGTCGTCACTGCTTTTCCTCATATTTGTCGCCCGTATTCCTTCTCCAGTATCGCAAATTTGTCGCTAATATACCGTCACCATTGAAATCATTGGCGTCATCATTAGTTTTCCCTCACCACCACCACCACTGCCGCTAGTTTTGTTCACCTCGTTGGTCTTTTTTTTTCTTTTCTTCGCAACCATCATTGTTCCTTCTCTTCCCCGCAGTTGTGGGCTGCGAGTTCTAGATCATTGTGTTTCCTTGGTATTGGTGCATTAATAAAGTCCAATATATTATATTGTTGGCTTTGACAGTGCACTTTTTAGAGAATTATTACTCTTTTGTTCTTATTCTTGGTTTTAGGGGCTACCGATATTGTTCCAGTAGCATTGTTCTTGTTTTTGGGAGATACCGATTTTGTTTTGGTAATATTATTCTTGTTTTTGGGGGCTACCGATGTTCCGGTAGCATTATTCTTGTTTTTTGTAGTTACCGTTATTGTTCCAGTAGTGTTGTTCTAAAATCTAGTTGGTTTTTTGAAACTGAAAAGCCACCTCCGAAGACCGATCCTAAGCATGTCTAGTGGAACCATCTCTGCTCAAGTCTTTAATTGTCAAACTGGATTTGATTGATATCTTTGTCCCAACTTGAGAAAAAATATTGGAAATAATATTTTAAGAAATTAGAATCTCGTTAATTATGGTTTGATTACTGAAATCAACATATTAAGAAGTTAGAATTTTACTGATTGTAATATGATTTGCAAGTTTTTTTTTTTCTTTTCTTATTTATCAACTAGCTGAGCACACAAACACTCACCATGTATACAACTGAAAAATCCAAATTGACTTTAATCTACCAGACACCAGTTTAGGTTGATTACTTACTGTGAATCTGCATTTCCTACACTCATCAGTTCCTCATGATTTTTTGTTCTTTTTGCTGTTTCCCTTTCCTGATTGAAAATTGGAATTTGACTTTTTTCCATCTTGTACCTTTACTTGGAATCAATTCCGTTGCTATCAAAACAAGTCAAAGCCATATACTAGTTTAATGGATAGCATGGCAGCTAAGTGTGAAGCCTCGGGTTCAAATCTGATGTAAATCACTTCTGTATTGTAAAGGAAAGCAATCAAACTTGAAGAGTTGGATTGGAGTCTAGGGAAGCCACTTTCTAAGTAATGCCAACTATAAGGAATACACCAAGTTGAATTTCAACGTTTAGGATTTAGGGTTAAAGAGAAAAATGAAGAGAGGAAGAAGAGAAGAATTAGGTTTAGGGTTTTCTAATCTGGCCCTTTCACCTCTAAGTACTTATATTAAAGAAATAAATATCTAAATTACAAGAAGACCCTCCAGACATGGACTAGAAGAGTAAATTAAGAAAATAAATGAAGGCAAAGCAACCAAATACCCGAGAAATAAAAGAAAGGGCGAAGAACCAGGGTGTAAGAAGGAAAATGGTAACTGATTGTTCAACACCACAAACATTATACGATTAATGAAATGACATGCAATAAGAACAACAACACCCCAAAATGTTTGAGTACCAGCATTTGGCATAACAAAGTACATGCAACATATAACAAGTGTTGATGATTAGGCTCAATGATACCATTCTGCTAAGAGGTATGAGCACATCTAGTTTGATGAATAATCCCACGATCCACACAAAGGAGTCAACAGTAGATTATATATATTCCAAAGTATTATTAGATCGAATAATTTTGATCCATTTGCCAAATTGTGTTAAGATCTCGTTATAAAACTTGGTAAAGAATAAAAGGCAACTCAGATATATTCTTCACTAAAAATAACCAAGTCGTGTGAGATTGAGATCATCAAGACAGATAACAAAATACAAATATCCAGCATGGATTACATCAAAAGACACATACTAAGGACCAGGACTTCTAGAAGAGAAAGTGCTTCAGTGATGTTTGCCTAACAGACAAACTTCGCACACTAAACTAAACACAGAACTCAAATTAGGAATAGCTAACTTCAGTTTGGCTAAAGAGTGACCGAATTACTGGTCTCCACCAGCGTGGTCACGAATTTGTCGAATCCTGTCAAGTCAACAATGAAAATGCCACTGAAAAGGAAGAACATAAGCACTCAAAGCAGAGCTGTGAGGAGAGGCACGATCAGCATTCAACAAATAGATACCATCTTTCTCATGCCCCAAACCAATCATCTTCTTGTTTTGAAAATCCTAAAAAACATGAGGAAAAAATGTTATAGAGCAATTTAAAGCTTTGATCAATTGACTAACAAGAATCAAATTGAAGGGGAAATCGAGAACATAGAGACTAGAGGGTAAAGGAAGGAATTGATTGGGACGAAGAACGCCTTTCCACGAACGGGGCGAGAGAAACCATCAGCTAAAGTAATATTATGTTGAATAAAAGTAAAATCAAAAAACAAGAAGAAAGTACCAAACATGTGACAACTATCTACAGATCTATAATCCATGAAAAAGGCGAAAGAGCGGTGCAGGCAATAGTTCATGAACCAGTTAAAGTAACAATAGAAGTGGAAGAAGGATAAGCGGTATAGAAGGCCTCAACGAAATCGTTAAGTTGAGCGGTAAGTGTACCTTGAGAATTAGAACTAGAAGAGGCATGACCAGAAAGAGCTAAAGATGTGAAAGGACCATCAGTAACCTAATGAGCAGAACATGGCTTCCCATACTTTTTTCAACAATAGGGTTCAGTATGATTAGTACCCCCCACAGTAATCACACTTCCGTCACTGCGACCACCTATTCAACCACCACTCCGAGCTCCACCACAAGCACTGCATCCACCACATCCACCATATGGGCCACTACGACCACCAATGGAAACTAAAGCCTTGGACTCCAAAGGAGAAGAAGTAGAGCGAGATACAGTGGATGCTTATCCCAATGAGGAGCACAAAAGTCGAGAATAGGCATTAGCGGTAGTAGACAACGTTTCACTGGAATGAATATGATATTTGAAGCCACAAAACTTAAGGTTCAAACCAGACAATAAAGAAGCAATCATAAAGTCCTCCCAGTGGCGCTGTTGTTGCATAAGATCAGTAATAAAAGGTCGTAACTGCAACAAATGGTCCCAAATATTCTTAAGAGTACCATAATATTCAGATAAGGGCTTCCCAGACGACTTCATGGTAAAAGTTTTCTCATAGATCTCAAAGACATGAGAAACATTACTTTAATGTGAGAATGAGTCAGCAAGCAATTGAATCCCAGATTTCTTAGAGGTGTCACAAAATTCAATCGTCGCTGCAATGATGGGCTCCATATTCTGCCACAACCAACCATAACAATCGAATCTTCACACATCCAACTTCATATTTTGGCTCTGTCTTCAGCAAAGGGGATTCTGTCACATACTTTAATTTACGCTTCCCACGCAAAAAAAAAATACACCGCATAAGCCCAAGCCAAGTGATTCAACCGATTTAATTTTGTGGATGTAATGGATTTGAGCATATTATTATCCCAAAAAGGCTTTTCTTTCGACCATAGCTCCAAAAAAGAACACCAAAGAACTAGTAGCAAATCAAGAAACGGCTATTCCAGAAGCACAACAGACCAAAACGAACCGCCGAAGCACAAAAGGTGACAACTGATGCTGTCAATGATGAAAAACTGAGTTGCAAGCACTAGGAAAGACCAAAACAAGTTCAATCTGAGCCAAAAAATAAAGCTGTTGTCAACACTTCAGAGGGTCTACGCACCCTAGGGTTTTGGTTCTAATTACCGAACTAAAACAATAGGGTTTTGGATGCTCCAAACGATCGAGGCAAAGGGATTAAAACCCTCTTGACTAGCTTTCGATAATAGAAAACCAATCAGAAGTAGCAAACCCAGCCAACAACGATCGAAACTGGAGATCGCAGAAAAAAAAAGGGCCAAAATTCCAAAAATCATCCAAAAAACCAAAATTCACATCAGATGGCATGAAATAATTCTACAAAAATCACCATAATGATCAGCACGCACACACACAGAGGCGACCAAGGTGGAGGGGCGACTTTCCTTCAATGGACGTGCAATTGTTGACATCAACATGATGTTAAGATGATGTCGGGCAAAAAATTTTCAATTCATTAAAAAGTGAGTAAACGTGAAGCAAAATCTCTTTAAATCATTGCAGAATTAAAGAAACTTATATTTAGGTAGCACAGAAAAGCTTTAGGTAACTCATCAAAGTGAAACGTAGAGTTTTATAAGAAAAACTCAAACTGACAATATATGATAAAACAAGAGATCCATTAGAAACCAATCAAAGTTTCTCAAGGAACTCATCAAAGTTTCATTTTTCATGTCTGTAAGCTTCAGGTTTGGTAAATAGTTGAGTTTTAGAACCAATTTATCTTTAGGTAGCACAGAAAATCTTTGGCATTCTTTTACAAAACTGATGCGTTTGCTTCTATTTCCATTTATGGTGTAAAAGATAAAGGAAAAAGAAATCCAAAACCAAAAAAGGAAAGTGCATGAAGAAAATAGAGTCCAACACTTATGAAACACATATCCTTTTACTTCACATCTTCATGAAACACATACCTACAATTGGTTCTAGGGCGGGCTATGAATATAAAAGATAGTATTATTACAGCTTTCAAGGTTACAAAACTCATGGCAGAAATAAATGGAAGAAGGTTGGAATTGGAGTTTTCTAAGTATGAATTTGTAGGAATTTCGGATTATTGGCGGCTAAAACTTCAACACCACCTATTTAGGATTTTTGGTCTTGAATTGAAGATCAAAAGGCAGGGAAATGGTTTGGTGATAAAATTAGGAGTTGTGTTGGGATATGATTAGTAACCTATGAAGGGTATTAAAATGGAAAAAGAAAAAAAGAAGGCTAGTTTGTTGATGGTAATTTGACTATTACTGGGCAAAACAAAGAGCATAAAAGCATGATTCTTGGAATCCTGCATAGAATTCCTCAAGAATTCCATGGACCCATATGGTAAACTTACATGTTACATCACATAAGTGTGAAAATATATTATTGGATATTTTTTCATTATTAGCATTGTCAAAATATACTATCATTATTATTAATATTTTCCTATTATTATGATTTAATTTCTTAGTTAGTTCATTACCATTATTAGGGCTTCTATACCCTATATATTTGATGTATTCTTTCATTGTAATTCAAGCTTTTTGTAATATAGTAATAATACTTTTAGTTTTGCAATCAATAAGGAGGCCTCCAATATCCTAAAACTTAACTCTATTAAAGAGAGAGAGAGAGGGAGAGAGAGAGCATATATTAATATGCTGCTGGGCTTCTACTAGGACTAGGAGTCAAATAGTAAGTGTAAATTATTGACTAATAAGACTATATTGCACCCCATATAAAAACGTAGACGAAAAATAACTAGGTACATAATACACGCCACAGATCCAAACCATTACTACAACCCATTTCAACAACAACAACAAAAAAATAGATTTACACAAATAATACCAGGTCAACAACAACTAATAAGGGTCATATTGAACCTAGACGTGGAAAATGTTCTAAATGTTCACCATGCAAAATATCAGATTTACCATTTTTTTCTTATTTTCATGCTTTAGATCTACTTAAGTCACTTTTCTTACAATAAATACATAAGCCATGAAGGAATCAATTCCATTACAAAAGAGCTTAACAATCACTTTCAAGATTGATTGAAGCAGCGTACAACAAATACACGATGATATGTTTCCTTGTCTAATAGGAATGTAATGGTCTAATAAAATATAGTAATATACAATTTAACCAGATGTACAAATTGACATAGGCATTCGGAATTTACAAGTATCGCATGTTATCATGCTAGAAAAATAATCAGTCTCCTCAGAGAAAAGTCAAAATTCTATACTTAGGATTAATCGCCTCACCAAAACCCTAATAAACATTATACAGACGAACACATTAACATGCATGCATGTTCATGCACATGCATGTGTATATATGGGCAAAACCTAACATACTCTTGAAAAAAGGAACAATTTCAACTTAGCACTTAATCTTCTCAAATGATCAACCTCTAAATGGGTATATAAATGCACATGCTCGGCGAAATCACTTATTCAGCGGCAATAACCATGGCATATTCAAGTAATTATTATCGTGTATATTACATATGTTAAGAATAATTTAAATAAAACAGTGGCAGACCATGCTAGGAATTTTGTGGGGGAAGTAGACTTATAATTCCTATTACACAAATGCCATATTTCTTAAACAAACAAAAAAGGATAATAGCTTTTTAAAGATAAATTAGTGACAACTATTATTCATATTACCCAAATACATAGAGGTGCTAGGCCATAAGATGATTGATTGTTAATGAAGTCAGTACCATTGATCCCAAGAAAAATAGAGTTCCAAATGATGCAACATGTGGAGGAGATGAGAAGGGTGAAAATGTAACGCAAAAGGATCGAAACGTTAACACAAAGCGACAGCCTTAAAACTCAACTTTTCGTTAATCAATTCTTAATAATAGATCAAGTGAGCCTCTTTTTAACTGTATGTTGTGTGCCCCAAATTATAAGCAAATTTGAACTATTAATTTTAAATTCCCTATAAATTTCTAAATAAGCTTTTGAAGTATGCAGCATTACTAATCCAAAAGAGAGAATAAAACTTCGACGATGCTAGATGACATTTTTAACTGAGTTTGTGTTAAATTTAAAGAACAAAAGGTAAAGGAAAAGGTTAAGGCTGATTACGATCCCATAAGATTGGGTTTCATCGACACATTAGGTGTTGATCTACGTTTAAGAACAGTAAGGTGCAAGTTAGGATTCGTTATTGTTGTGTTAGATGATGAAAATGAGGATGACGATGATGAAGAAACTAAATTAAGAATTTAGGAATTCCACATAGAATTCCTTCGACATCTCACAAATGATAAGGTTGCATGTGATGTCATACAAAGCTGCTTCAAATAATCATAGCTCAACTCCATTTAAAACAAATAACACATGAATATTTATACCTTCCTCAACTTCCCATCTCTACTAGGATTAGCACTTCAAAATGACAGTTTACAGTTCAAGAATTTGAAACTATTTTAGACCAAAAATAGACTACATGTAAAAGAGAAGTATAAACATAATTTGGCCCAAATTGCAACTCATGGACCATGCTACAAATAACCTCCAAGCACAAAAGTGAACTTTACGTGCTAAAGTTGCACTTACTCCCTCAAATGAAGTTCCCATTTCGTTGCAAAAACATTACAAAATGCATTCCAGTAGAAAAATTCAGTGATATACCTTCTTCCAAGAAGCATAGATATGGACGCAGGACCCAAATACTATTCGATATGATAAAAACATACTAATAAGGCTTGTTTAAAAAATTCAATTATTGTCTCCCAAGTAATTTTCTTCAAACTTGTTATGACTTTCATGTTATTACATGTTATGGTCCTTATGGACATGTACATCCTCCAAGTTTCCAAAGTGCTTCTAGTTCTTAAAAAGTAAAAAGCAATACAACACATTTAGACTTGTATCCGAGGAATGTTGCTGTCTTACTCAGGCAAGGAACTTTCTTAAAAGTGTCAAAAGTCCTCTCCCTTAACAAATCATGTCAAAGAATAATCTAATTTTTGCACAACTTGCAAAGCAACGGTAAACTCTAAAATCATGAAATTGGCAAACTATAATAATTATTAATTCCTCAGTTTGGCAACATAACATACCCGAGGATGGCCTCCCTAGCCCTGATGGAGGTTTACTCATTGCTTTGTTTAAAAGCCACAATCATTCAACATAACTTGTCTTTGTTTACTGTCTGCACACATTAACCCACCAAACATTAATTAAAAAAAAAAGAGATAAAACTTAGGGGCAAAACCAGTAATAGTGTAAAAGGCTAAATATTAAACAAGTATCCCAATTAAATATCTTCGGAACACAACTGAAAAAAAAAAAAAGTTCAGAAGCAAACAAATTAGCCAAAATTCAAACTTCACCACTTCAAATATTTCAAATGCAGGGCTTTCTACAAAATCCAACACATAATACAGCTGTCTCAAAGAAATCAAAACCCGCAAGCAGTTAAAAAAGATCAAACTTGATCAATGCCTCGACATTAAGCTAAAACCATAACTCTAGAATCATTCGGGATAATTAAATATCAATAGGGAAAACTAATCAAAACTCAATGATGATCAATGATGCCAGGATAAAAACATAGTCAACAGTCAAATAACATCAGAGGTAATAAGTTCCCGTGCAAGAAAAATGATTCAGAGCAATTAAATGATTCTAATCGTTACCAAAGGCGCCAGATCAATAAACTTATTCTTCGAATTCAAGAATAATGCGATAAGTAAGGGGGAAAATATCAAATCAGGATGATATGGTTAGAATATATTTGCACAAATCGTTGAATTTTCCCAGATAATTCAGAAGATTAGAATCTCCCACTTGCAATCCAAAGACTGGGAGCGAACGAGCGACGATGAGGCAGAGAAAGAATTGGTTCTTCGAGGTGCCATGTGGTGGTGAGAGAGAGAGAGAGAGAGAGAGAGAAGCGGGACGAGGTGGCGACGTTCACATCATTCCATGGCCCGTTTTAGTTGATTTGAAGTTTTGAACGATAATAACCGTGGATAAACTTTTTTTCTCAACTATTATTGAAGTTTTTGATAAGAAAAACTATTTATAAATTTTAAATAAAATAAATTTTATTATTTAGATGAATACTTAATTTCTCATAAATAATTTTAAAAATTGTGTCATGTTATTTAAGTTTTAAAGTAATCTATAATTATTATAACAAGAAAACTTTTGATTTGGTGAAGTCTTTGTGACTTTTTAAGTTATCAAAAATACTCCCAAAATAATATAATATTTTCATTATTAGTATTTTTTTAAAAAAAATTGTAAAGGTTAAAAAAGTAAAAATAATTAGTACAAATTCTCAATAATCTCACAACTATATAACCTATGGATGCGTGAGCACATTTGCATGGTTAAGATTAAAATACATCTTTATATGTTATATAATCTTTTATGATGAAATAGGAAAAAAGAATTTTTTTAACTATTTTTTTAATTAATTATTTAAAATTCTTATATATTTTAAATTTTCCCACCAAGAAATTCTAAAAGTTAAAAATAATGAAAATATAAAAAAATCAAAAAAAAATCCATTCTGCCTTTATGCAATTTTTTCATATTTAGTAATTTTTTTTCATAAATAAAAAGTCTAAAAACAACATTAAAAAAATGGTTTGGGAAAAGCTATCCCAAAAGCGCATAATCATTTGGTAACTTATTTTAACTATGATTTTTTGAACTTTAAACTGGATAAATAAAAAATATTAAATAAAAATATATCTATAAATCGCCAATAAAAAAAATAGAATGTTTTGGCCATTAACTTTTTTGAAACTTCAAGTAAAAAATTTGTTTGTTTAACTGTGTAGACACGCAAATTTTAACCTATCTTAAATTGACACGTGTTCCAAGACCTAAAAAAATATAACACATTTGTTGACAAATAAAAAATTGTCATGTGTTGCAGCGGTTCCAAATTAAATTTCACGGTCGGTTGGTCCAATTGTATGGCGCCACGTGTAAAATGATGTATTTTTCCATATGACAAGTCTTTGACTAATTAAATTAAGCCACTTGGCACATGAAAATTACACAAGAGAAAAATAAATAATATTTTCTCTAAATTAAATTAAATATACATAATTATTTTTTTAAATAAATAAAAATGAGTAATTATGCTACTAAATAATTATCTCTTTAAATGAAAAGATAATTATTTGTCTAGATAATTATCTTTTTAAAATTAGAGATAATTACGATATTCAATACTTATCTCTTTAAAAAAAATTAAATCAAAGTGATAATTATAAGTTTAAATAATTATCTCTTTTAAATAAATAAAATTGAGATAATTATCAAGAATTTGAATCTCTTCATAACTCTGTCTTCCGCACTCCTATAAATAGGTGTGTCCTTTACCTGATGGAAGAGATTTTTGACATCTGACACTTGGAATTATAAAGCAACCGAGAGAGTTCTGCAGATAAAGTTTTGAAATCCTAAAATTTTTTCTCAACCAAGTTTCATCATTCTCCGCCAAACTCAGAGGATATTTCGCCTTTTGATTTGGAAACACGCAGTCAAACCCTCGAGTCAACATTTGAAGAGAAGAATCAGAGCATTTGTTTTCTTTTGATTTAGAAATTTACCAGAGATTGTAATCCATTTACGAATTGAATAAAAGTTTAATTTGTTCTTACAGTTTTCTGTCGTGATTTTTGGACATGAAATTTGTTATTTACAAATTTTTAGCACGCCCAGTGGGACAATCTCTGCCTCTCATCTCTTTCCTTTTTCAAACGCAAAATCCGCAATAGCTCCAAAGAACGAAGGTTCAAAGGCTCTCCAAATCAAAGAAGGAGATTCTAAACCTTCAACTGCCGCAAAGACCGATTTAGGCTCTAACACTCAGAGTACTAATCCAGTGACTCAAAGTAAGGCAAAAGTTGTGGCTCAAACACTCTTACAAGCCCCGCTGCTATCAAAATCAATTCTAATTTTTGGTTCAAACAAAGAAGATGCTATTCTGCAGACAAACGAGGAAGTAGATGCAGTCATTGGAAAGACATTTTCTCAGCATTCTCTGTCATAAGAATCAGTCTCAGCTACCAGAGATCATCTGGGGAAAGAAGAAGAAGCAGATTCAAGCAGTTTTGATTCTTCATCTTCTCCTCCCACTCCCCAGTCAAAACTCAAGTCAGTTGATGCTGTTGCCATGCCAGTGATGACAACGAACACTCTTGCCTTGGAAGAGCAGGCTCTGTAAAATCGTGCAAGATCGCGATGTTCAAATCGCATCTATGATGAACAAAATTGAAAGTATGGGAGATTCAAATCAAGTTACTCCTAACCCTCCGAAAACTCAAGAAGCGGCTAAAACTTCTAACAAGCTCCAAGCAGAACAGAAGAGTTTGTAGATTTTAGCCGATGGCTCCATTCCTGTCAATCAATTGAAAGAGTTCATCTTGGGCTCCATCAAGGACAAGTATGATGAATCACCAAAATCTTCTCATGCTTATGCTAAGCCATACACTCGACGAGTCGATCAAATAAAGATGCCTTTCGGATATCAGCCACCAAAGTTTCAACAGTTTGATGGCAAAGGTAATCCAAAGCAGCACATTACCTATTTTGGAAAAATGTGTTGTTAGCCTAAGGGTTTTTTTAATTTGATTTTGATAATTTTCATAATTTATTTTCTAAGAATAAATGGATTTAAATAGATAATATTTTATATTTCCAAAATGAAAGTGTTAACACATTTTGAACAATCAAAGTTGACACCTTAGCAAAAAAGAA
>JAUMHN010417324.1:0-13660 GCA_032360265.1 Heliamphora ciliata
TATTAGATTGATTAGATTGATTTTATTCTGATTTGATTTTATTCTATTATATCTTCTTATTGTTTATCCCTATTCGCGTATAAATAGGCTATATCTTGTACAGTTTCAACAGACAGAAAATATACAGTTATTTTTTCTTCTCAATTTCTTCAGGAATATATATATATATATATATATATATATATATATATATATTCCTGCAGACCTGCAGTGAAGTGATCAAACATAAAAGAGGGCTTTTTGGTAATTGGACAATAAGAACGAGAAAAAAGAAAAAGGAAAACTTGCTTTTGAGCTCTTAGTGGCGGCCAATGGCGACCGACCAAACCGCCCAAGTATGTGTGCTTTTACAAAGGTGACGACTGCTTTGTACCAAACAAAAAATAAAAAAAGTGACAGATTGTTGTCCCCAGCGATCAAGACGTTCACTCTTTTCTCATTCGTGTAATCTTAAGGCCCTGTTTGGTTACAGTTGTTATTTTTAATTTTTTTAAAAATAGATAAAATGTGTTTGTTAACAATTTTCAAAAAACTATTTTCTAAAAATTAAGTTGTAAAGGGACTTAAAAATAAATTTTTTTGAAAACTATTTAAAACTGTTTTCATTTTTCTCTCTGACAACTCTTCTTCTTTTGTTTGGAAAGTTAGTCCCATATGCTTTGTTATTTTCTTAAATTCACATCAATCCAAGAATTTCTTTTTTGATAATAAAAACCAGTGATATATAATAGGGCCATGATGGAATATCGTAGATTGACCACAATAATAGACTTAACATGGACATTATTACTTAGCTTTAGTGTGATTTGTAAAATTAGAGTTAAGGTGGAAGATTTTTGTTTCTATGTATTATATTATGTGAGAGCGTGATACGAATATTTGTGTCAAATTAAATGTCTCATCTTCTTCGTTTGCAAAATTAGGCCCAGATGTTTTATTATTTTGTCAACTGGTTCATCTGTCCAAGATTCTTTATAATAAACGTACCCCTAATATATAAATAATTGGGTTAGGTTAGTTTGAGTATAGCAGAATTAGCATTGATATTGGTCATTGTTAGTGTAATTTCTAATATAATTATAGTTTTATTTACATATAGTTGAGTTAGAGCGAAGTCATAAATTTACTAAGAATTTAATATTTATAGGGTTCACTATTTATATGGGAATTGCAATTCATTGAGTTGATCTATAAATAAAAATCTTGAGTGTTCTAATAGGTGTGTAGATAATGAATTAAAAGAATAAAGATATAGAAAAAGGCAAAAAAAAAATATCAAGAAGCACAAAAGTACCCCTTGAGAAAAGAAACAAAATAAGTTTCAAGGTTCGAATTTTAAGTGTCAAGATTTTTTTGGGTATTTTTATTCTCATAAATGTATATTCTACAAAACATAGTAGATAATCATTTTCATCCGTTGACATGTATGCCTAGTTTTGAAGAATCAAAACATTACTAACAATAATGTTGTACAGTTGTACTCAAAACCAAAAAGAAAAAGAAAAAAGTCACACGCTTGACCTTATGCTATCTAATTCAAAAGCCATAATTAAATTTTGAGCGACATTAATTTAGATGAGCCAGTGATCGATAATTTAGTATGATTATCAAATTATCCAATAAATCGATTGTTCAAATGTTACTCCCTAATAATAACTGACATATTGCCAAGTACTTGGTGCTAGACAAAAATAAATGTAAAACTATAAATGGATAGAAATCAGTTGCTACGGTCGTGTATTGAATACACATTCCTTAAGAGTAATTTCATGTCCCTCAGAGAATATTTCTCCGTACAGCAGGATTCGGCGAGTTTATCTTCCAAGATTCATAGCTTATTGCTGTTAAATGTGCACTCACAATGAAAATGATGCGGGAATAGCTCTTTCTTTGCTTGTATTCAAGTGGAACAGAAAATATAGAGATGACGAAAAGCAATGATTTTTTCGATGTTTCCAAACAAATGAAGACCTCCCAATTTATAAGGATGAGAACACATGCTCAAAAGGAATAATTGCGGGTTTTATTACATAAATCAAGTCGTGTAAATGGCTGAAATTATGCAACGGATATATAATTGTTAGTTATTAGGTGCAGTAAATAAAAGGACTCGAATTATTTAATAGATAATCAAAGACAGATTATAAAGAGTGGTCAAATGGATAATAAATTAAGTCAAATCGGTTAGAAAAAGGATAACAGAAAGAAAGCAAAATGTGTGGCTATCATGCACACATGCAAGGCCCAACTAGAGGATTTGCATTCCCCCTGCACGCAAAAATCGCAACACACACCTGGTTAACTGGTTTTTGGACCAGGTAGGACAAATTTCTTGAGCCAAGCCTCGATCTCGTGCGCACGAGACTTTCCCTTGAGACTAGCTACGTACATTATCCCAATAAAGGAGTTCTATATATAAGGACAAGAAAGAAGTTGTTTCTAAACAATGTAGGACAAGGATCTTATTTGAAATAACACATTTGTTCCAACAATCTCACACATATTTCAAAGAAGAAAATAAGAAAAAAGAGGGGATTTCGAATATAAACTGCAGATTATGCATTGCTTCAATATTGGTGTCTTTTGAACGATTAACCAACATGTAGTGTTAACAAGAACCAACATGTAGTGTTAACAAGACATGGTTTGTAAGAATTCTATGAAAAGAAACTTCTATGAACCTATTCCTTTATACAAACCAGTTTACATGTTACTCACAATACAATCTCTTGCAAGAGCCGTTCATCACGGGTTGGCGCAAATGGTGTTAGGAATGTATACTAAAAATCATGATATTGGTTTTAGTATTCAATTTTATTTTTTAATAAAATTAATTTTTTCTTTTTATGAAAATTTTAATGAGCAATGTATGTATTTCATTATTTATTTAATATTGTGCATGTGTACATTTTATTCTACATAGTATTTAAACTGATATGTAGAGTTCAGCTTACACATAAAAGACTATATTAAAAGTTCATGTACAATACAAGGATTTGGTTCACAATCTTAGATGGAATTAGACAAATTATCGGTACATGTCACGCCCTCGATTAGAGGCACGTGAACCTCGCACTGATTATATAATTCTCGACCAGAGGCACGTGAACTTTTTTATATAATTCTACTTCCTGAACTTAGTTTATTTTCAAACTGATTATCTTTCCGAGCTTGGTTATTTGAACCCACCCAACCACACTAAACAATCTTGGAATCATTATCCTTCTTCCAATCCCATAACATAAATCACTAACTCAGAAACTTATGACGATGTTACCTATTCTTTTACCTACTTTTAAGAGAACTTAACTCCCCGATTACAAAATAAGGTAAGTATAAATCTTAAAAATTTTGACAGAGTTTTCTTTATTTTGCGAACTATTCCAATTTTTCTGTAAACCTGCTAAACTCAACAATCACGTATATACTCAGGCACCGCCTGGATTTCAACCCACAATCACAGTAAAACTACTTAATGATTAATTTGTTTAACTCTGTACAAATGCATTCATTTCTAACTAAATGTCATAGTGTTCAACAACATTCTCCACTTCCTTAAACTTAAATCCTACAAATTTTTTTTTTGAAATAAATTTTGATCATTTAATGTGAACATTCCTCACTAGATACAAATGCTCAAAGTTCATCCTCCAACTATATTAGTTCATAGCTCAATCATAAAATAAGCTTCATTATACTGGTGCAAAATAAATGGTGAATATGAATCACATCTTTGAATCCTTTGCATTTTACAACAACAATTACATGTCTCCAACATATAATGATAAGTTCAGGTTCTTCATTCGTCAAAACTCTGGAATGCCTTCATACCTTTCTTTGGTTAAAACTTGAAAAGATGGGATATATACAATCTGAGCCGAAGCTCGTAAGATAAAGATTAAAGAAAGTGTAATACATGATTTGTGAAGTAAGAATGGCATGCAATAATTGCAATTTCATTCAAATCATGTTCATGATCTTTTTTTATTCTTCATCTCTTCATACTTATTCACTAATCGTTTTCATAACTTGCACACCTCCATTTGTTGTAAAGCTTAAATAAAATAGAGTCTTGTTAATTCCTCTGCTCCTTAAAGTTTTTCCTCTGCCCCTTAAAATTTATGACGCTTCTTCTTAATGTATCTTTAGTCAGTCCCTCTTTTATATTAACTAGACTAATTATTCCTTTCTCATTACAATCTTTGAACTATTATTTTTATTTTATTTATCATTATTTTTTTTAAATTTACTACCTCTTTCATTTAATTCGCTTAGTAATTCTTTCAATCTTATATTATCATTAACTCGCTTCAGTGTCATCTTCATCTACCAAATTTTCATTTCTACTCTTTTCTTTTCTTTTTTCTTTTTCATTAGTTGCATTCTTCTCTCGTTATCTTTCTTTCCAATTCTCTTATCTGTTATTCACATTTTCATTTCATTCCATTAATTCTATTTTGAACCGACGTCGGGTGCATCTTATAGAAACCCCTCCCTATTTCTTCAACAAGTTACGCGAAGCCGTTGGGTAATAGATAGTTGCCACGCCCCAAACTCTGGGCCACCTGAAACACCCTTAAACAACCAAACATGATACCCAACCCGAGAATACACTCTCAGTTAAAATCATGCACGCATTGTATATAAACGCCAAACGGCATATATTACAAGGCTCCAACGCCAAAATCTTACACTACACGGTTCCAACATCGAAAAAACATGTTACAACAAACATGTAACGGAAAGACAAAAGGGAAGACTATAACTCTTTCGCTCCCAACCAGCAACCCCAAATCAGCGCGCGTAATTGGTACCTGAAAAATATTTTATCCCACACCGTGAGCCAAGGCTCAGCAGAAACTAGACAAGTATGAAATATAAGCAAAACATGTTAGGAGCTCAAAGTGCAGTTTTAGACTCTCTTTCAAGCCATTAAAACAGTTTTCACATGCAAGGGAAAGCGAGGATACAAACCATCATTAGACTCACTCACAGGAGCCTAGAAAAACTATTTGAAAACGATTTTTAGATTGCGATACACACGACTCTTAAAATAATTTGAAAACTGGTCTATCCCTCCCATAATGCAATTCATGCAATCCATGTATCTTCTCGGACTTTCACCGATAGACCGTAGCCCTCGTCAATGCATCTTTACGGACTTTAGCCGAGGGACCGTAGCCCAAACGAATACCTGTTTACGGACTTGCACCGAGGGATTATAACCCTATCAAACGCTTCTTTACGAACTTTAACCGAAGGGTCATAACCCTAACATAATCTTCTCGGACTTCAACCGAAGGGTCGTAACCCTAACATAATCACCGTCAGCCAGAGCTAACATAACCATCTAATTCATTCCATTCACCTATGCATAACCTACTCAGGATTTAAATGCATAAAATCACGTACTATCACTACGTATCACAAACCACGTCACTTGCTACATACGCGACTCACACAACATGCATCACATGCATCCGCTCCTTAGAGCCCATATGCATGCCTATAAAACTCAGGGTCATAAAACATAAACCACATTACACATAACGCCATCGAAAGCCATGTAAATCACATTACATAATTCATGCATGAATAAATTACAGTTATAACATGCATAAGCTCGTTGTAAAAGCACATAGCCACATATCACAACCAAGCCTAGCCAGAAGGTCAACTAAAAACCCAAAAGCCTCACGGTTCACAACCCAAGACTCTTTCCAGAAAGGAACCACGGGCCCAAACACCCAACGCATAACAAACACCCACATCTCACCAACTCATCATCCCTGAGGATGGCATCAACACAAATACACGAGACTACTACACGACCCCCGAAACCACGACACAACCAACCGAACCCCAAAAGAAATTCACAGGTATTTGAATTGACTAATTCCCATAAATTAATTAATTAAATACCGTAAGACACCAATTGAAAACCGAAACCCAACCATCGAACCACCATCACAAACCCCAGCACTTCAGTCGACTAGACCGAACCCCCAGTCGACTGAACAACACACTAGAAACCACCAAAATGCCTCACATACGGTTCAGTCGACTGTACCCATAGGTTCAGTCGACCGAACCCCAAAACCAAGATCCGGTCGACTGAACCTATGGGTTCAGTCGACCGAACTCCAAAACCAAGATCCAGTCGACTGAACCTATAGGTTCGGTCAACTAAACTCACCCAGAAACCGTTTTTAAGCTAAGGGTTCAGCCCTCCAAACCTCGAATCGAAGCCTCTAAATCAATACCCGAGAACATCCACACACCTAGGTCTAACACTAAGATCTCAAAAGAAAGTCCCTATACCCGATTCCATCCACGAAATTGACGAAAAATAGGTTTTAAACCCAAAAACCTAACTTGATTCAAACTCAGATCTACAGCAATCTAACCGGTAAAAAGACACCCGATTACCCATAGTACCCTTATACAACATACAGGTCTAGAATTCTATCTCGGTGATTTCAAAACACGACGCCTCGATCCACGTGCAAAACTGAGCTTCGCCGGAATCAAATTCTGACCAGCTGGTTGTGTAGCCCACCGCGCCAAAAGTAAGGATCCGCTGTTGGATCGTTGAAAACCAAGCCCCAGGCCCCCGAGAACTTAGAGAAAAGGCAGAGAGAAAAACGAAAAACTTAGGAGTTAAGTTTTGAAAAATATCTTTTGAAAATATTTGACTCTAGATATTTATAGGTCTTCAAAATATCTATTTTTTTGAATTTTCAAAAATTGCATCACAACGGCCCACGGCCCGATGAACCGACCCCGCATGCATATCTAAGCCCGATCATGCATCAAAAGCATTAAAAACATGCACAAAAGAAAACACGACGCGCGTCCAGAAAAATGCCGAAAAAAAAAACGGGTCAGGGTCTCACAACTCTACCTCCCTCAAAGAAATTTCGCCCCCAAAATTCAACTCAAGGTCAACAGAAGCAAATTGGTACACGAGATGGTTAGCCAAACCATTCATAGGATATAGTCAAACAAGGTCAGGCATTCTAAACCATGATTAACTATCTCAAAGACTCAGGATCTACAACACTCCCGACCTCACAACCTCACCAACCACTACCTCACCATAGCACACCATCTACGGGATCCATAACAAACCCCGAACAGATGCAATGATGAACTGGCCCAAAGCCTGCAAACTCATAAAATACCTTTTCTCGCTGAAGGCATATCAGCATCCTCCGGCACGACTGGTGCCCTCGAAGAACCGCGAGCTGTAAGAGAATACACTTGGGGCAACCCCACTCTGTCCTGCCCGCCAAAACTCGTCGCTGTCGGCTACCGCACCGAATGAACTGAAGCACCCCCACCTGTCGTCACTCGGGAAGTCTGAACTGCTGGGTGCTGCTGTCGGTCCCGCACATACGAACCCTCAGGTGTGCCCACTGTACTCGGCACACTCTCCCTCTGGGGACAGTTTCTGCGAATATGTCCGTGCTGGCCACATCCATAGCAAATATGTTCCCTCCCCTGTGACTGACTCCACGAACCCTGGGACTGCCTCGGCTGTGGGCACTTTGACACACGATGCCCCGGCTGCCTGCACTGATAACAAATTAACTCCATATGCTCTGGCCTCCCAGATGAAGCCATTGACCGTGCTGGTGCTGAAAACTGCTATGGTAACCCAGATGGGTGAAAACTAGTACCAGAAGACCTCTGCCTCTTACTAGAACGCCCACCTGTATGCTCCTCCGTGCCACTTTATGGTGTCTTGGTTTCCCTGGAAGCCCGAATCTCAATCATGGTGTTCTCCACCCTCGCTGCTGCCTCTACCAGCTTTGTGAACACCCGTAGTCCCAGCGCAACCAGGCGCTCCCTGATCGCCGACCTCAAACCCCGCTCAAACCTCATGGAACGCAACTCATCTGTGCTCACCAACTCTGGTGCAAACCGGGACAAGCTCGTAAACCTGGCCTCATACTGCATGATGTCCATGACCCCCTGGGTAAGAGTATAGAACTCCTCCCTGTACAAATCTCTCCTCGAAGCTGGGAAGTATTTCTCCAGAAATACTCCTGTACAGGCTGCCCAAGTAACTCCTGCAGTAGTCCTGGCATATTTCCACCAAGCATGAGTAGCACCCCTCAACTGGAAGGTAGCAAAAGATACTCGCAACTCATCCTCCACAATCTGCAGTGTGTCAAGGATTCGTGTCACCAACTCCAGCCACTTCGTCGCCACAATAGGATCAGGATCTCAAGCAAAAGTAGGCGGATCCATGCGCCTAAACTCCCGCATCGCTATTGTAGCCCTCGCCTCAGGTACTCCCCCTCTCTCCCGACCGGTCTCACCTCTAACGGTCTCAACCAACTGGCCGATGGAACCCACCAGCGCATGCACCAACTCTACCATGTCAATAGGTCCTTGGGGAGCATTTGCATCCCCAGCGTCAGGGATAGGAACATCTCTTTGGCCAACAGCACGGCCACGGCCTCGACCACAGCCTCGCCCTCGTCTCGCCGACATCGCGTCTATATGAAAAAGATAGAACGTGAGATGCAGCACATAGCATGAACGAAAACGCTTAACTACATAGGCATGCTGACACATAAGCACATAAGTTCATGCTAAACAACCCCACATACCGAGGTGAACCAACAAGAATGATACATGAATCTGGATAACCTACTCAGATTTCCTGCTAGAAATCACGTCAGCTAAAAGCGTTTCTAACTTGGCCCCCAAGTTTGTTAATCCAAACGCGCAAAGGCAGGACGATCACTCCTAAGATTCAACCCCCATGCTCACATATACACATCGTTCACATATTTAACATGCTGACACGATCATGTTATCAAAGTGTGTAAATACATGCAGTCAAGCATACGCAATCAACCTCACACGGAATACACCATCTTCCCACAACTCATAAGTATTTGAACCGAGATATCTGATACCAAGTTGTCACGCCCCAAACTCTGGGCCACCTGAAACACCCTTAAACAACCAAACATGATACCCAACTCGAGAATACACTCTCAGTTAAAACCATACACGCATTGTATATAAATGCCAAACAGCATACATTACAAGGCTCCAACGCCAAAAGATTACACTACACTGTTCTAACATCAGAAAAATATGTTTCAACATACACGTAACGGAAAGACAAAAGGGAAGACTATAACTCTTCCGCTCCCAACCAGCAACCCCAAATCAGAGCGCGTAATCGGTACCTGAAAAATATTTTATCCCACACCGTGAGCTAAGGCTCAGCAGAAACTAAACAAGCATGAAATATAAACAAAACATGTTAGGAACTCAAAGTGTAGTTTTAGACTCTCTTTCAAGCTTTTAAAACAGTTTTCACATGCAAGAAAAAGCGATGATACAAACCATCATTAGACTCACTCACAGGAGCCTTGAAAAACTGTTTGAAAACGATTTTTAGATCGCAATACACACGACTCTTAAAATAATTTAAAAACTGGTCTATCCGTCCCATAATGCAATTCATGCAATCCATGTATCTTCTCGGACTTTCACCGATAGACCGTAGCCCTCGTCAATACATCTTTACGGACTTTAGCCGAGGGATCGTAGCCCTAACGAATACCTCTTTACGGACTTGCAACGAGGGACTGTAACCCTATCAAACGCTTCTTTACAGACTTTAACCGAAGGGTCATAACCCTAACGTAATCTTCTCGGACTTCAACCGAAGGGTCGTAACCCTAACGTAATCACCGTCAGCTAGAGCTAACATAACCACTTAACTCATTCCATTCACCTATGCATAACCTACTAAGGATTTAAATGCATAAAACCACGTACTATCACTACGTATCACAAACCACGTCACTTGCTACACACGCGACTCACACAACATGCATCACATGCATCCACTCCTTAAAGCCCATATACATGCCTATAAAACTCAAGGTCGTCAAGCATAAATCACATTACACATAACGCCATCGAAAGCCATGTAAATCACATTACATAATTCATGCATGAATAAACTACAGTTATAACATGAATAAGCTCGTTGTAAAAGCACATAACCACATATCACAACCAAGCCTAGCCAGAAGACCAACTAAAAACCCAAGAGCCTCACGATTCACAACCGAAGACTCTTTCCAGAAAGGAACCATGGGCTCAAACACCCAACGCATAACAAACACCCACATCTCACCAACTCATCATCCCCGAGGATGGCATCAACACAAATACACGAGGCTCCTAGACGACCCCCGAAACCACTACGCAACCAACCGAACCCCAAAAGGAATCCACAAGTATTTGAATTGACTAATTCCCATAAATTAATCGATTGAATACCGTAGAACACCAATCGGAAACCAAAACCCAACCATTGAACCACCATCACAAACCCCAGCACTTCAGTCGACTGGACCCAACCCCCAGTCGACTGAACAACACACTAGAAACCACCAAAATGCCTCACATACGGTTCAGTCGACTGAACCCATAGGTTCGGTCGACTGAACTCACCCAGAAACCGTTTTTAAGCTACGGGTTTAGCCCTCCAAAACTCGAATCGAAACCTCCAAACTCTAAATCAACACCCGAGAACATCCACACACCTAAGTCTAATACTAAGATCTCAAAAGAAACTCTCGATACCCGATTCCATCCACGAAATTGACGAAAAACAGGTTCTAAACCCAAAAACCTTACTTGATTCAAACTCAGATCTACAGCAATCTAACCGGTAAAAAGACACCCGATTACCCATATCACCCTTATACAACATACAGGTCTAGAATCCTACCTCGATGAGTTCAAAACTCAGCGCCTCGATCCACGTGCAAAATTGAGCTTCGCTGGAATAAAATTATGACCGGCTGGTTGTGTAGCTCACCACGCCAAAAGTAAAGATCCGCTGTTGGATCGTTAAAAATCGAGCTCCGGGCCCCCAAGAACTTAAAAAGAAAGCAGAGTGAAAGACGAAAAACATAAGAGGCAAATTTTAAAAAATATCTTTTGAAAATATCAAACTCCAGATATTTATAGGTCTTCAAAATATTTTTTTTTAAAATTTTTAAAAATCGCGTCACAACGGCCCACGGCTTCGACAACCTACCCCGCATGCATATCTAAACCCGATCATGCATCAAAAATATTAAAAACATGCTCAAAAGCAAACAAATAACGCGCGTCCAAAAAAAATGCGAAAAAAAAAAACGAGTCAGGGTATCACAATAGCTCTATAACTCACTACGACAACCACCTTTTTCGATTTCCTTAAGGAACACCGACAAGTAGACAACCTATGCGCACTTTTTCGAGGATTAACCTGATGGATAGGGCACCCTACTTGTGCAAGTTTTCGTTCTTTCACCGCGGAGCTAGTCAAGCCCAACTTATGCATTCATTTCTAACTAAATGTCATAGTGTTCAACAACATTCACCACTTCCTTAAACTTGAATCCTACAAATCATTTTTTTTAAAAAATAAATTTTGATCATTCAATGTGAACAATCCTCACTAGATACAAATGCCCAAAGTTCATCATCCAACTATATTAGTTCATAGCTCAATCATAAAATAAGCTTCATTATACTGGTGCAAAATAAATGGTGAATATGAATCTCATCTTTGAATTATTTGCATTTTACAACAACAATTACATGTCTCCAACATATAATGATAAGTCCAGGTTCTTCATTCGTCGAAACTTTCGAATGCCTTCATGCCTTTCTTTGGTTAAAACCTGAAAAGATGGAATATATACAACCTGAGCCGAATCTCATAGGATAAAGATTAAAGAAAGTGTAATGCATGATTTGTGAAGTATGAGTGGCATGCTATAATTGCAATTTCATTAAAATCATGTTCATGATCTATTTTTATTCTTCATCTCTTCATACTAATTCACTAATCGTTTTCATAACTTGCACACCTCCATTTGTTGTAAGCTTAAATAAAATACTGAATCTTGTTAATTCCTCTGCCCCTTAAAGTTTGTGATGCTTCTTTTTAACGTATCTTTAGTCAGTCCATATTTTATATTAACTAGACTTATTATTCCTTTCTCATTACAATCTTTGAACTATTATTTTTATTTTATTTATCATTATTTTTTTTTAAATTTACTACCTCCTTCATTTAATTCGTTTAGTAATTTTTTCAATCTTATATTATCATTAACTCGCTTCAGTGTCATGTTCATCTACCAAATTTTCATTACTACCCTTTTCTTTTCTTTTCCTTTTCCTTTTCATTAGTTGCATTCTTCTCTCGTTATCTTTCTTTTCAATTCTCTTATCTGCTATTCACATTTTCATTTCATTCAATTAATTTCATTTTGAACCGATGTCGGGTGCAGCTTATAGAAACCCCTCTTTATTTCTCCAACAAGCTACGCAAAGCCGTTGGGTAATAGATAGCTCTATAACTCACCACGACAACCACCTTTTTCGATTTTTCTAAGGAACACCAACGGGTAGGCAATCCATGCACACTTTTTCGGGAATTAACCCGATGGGTAGGGCACCCTACTTGCGCAAGTTTTCGATTTTTCACCGCGAAGCTAGTCAAGCCCAACTTAATCACATCTACATCAATCATCCTCGATTCAACATTTGATTAACCATAACAGCATTCATTAATCAACTGGGAATTCGTCTCCCCACAACAATTTTACCAACATATTCTCAAATCACTTTTTTTATCCATAATATTCATCTTACATTGCTCAGTTAAAATTTTAAGTTTCAAATCATACATTAAATCATCATTATTTGAATATCGACTCAATAAAACTCAAGGTTCATTGAATCATAAATCTCAAACATATTTTCATAATTTCCTTCTTTCATCAACATAAAATAATCTTATTCATATATGGTGCGATTATTTTCTCTTTCACTAATACAATTTTAAATCATATTTCACCATTAATCACAACTCACATACATCCGTATATGTATGACCATCCATGTTTGTATTCCTTATTTTGATTTTCATATTTATTTCAACAGATAAAGTCTGAAACGTACATTAACTTAACTCATTAATTTTAATTAAGTAATCGAGTAACATTACCAACATTTTTAATTATCCAAATCATGTCAATAGTTTAATTTACTAAATTCAAGATCTCGCATTTCCTGACCTCAGCCTTATTATTATTTTTTTTTGCATTCAATTTGATCGCAACCTTTATGTCTTTGAATTCACACATTCATTTGATCGATCATTCTCATCTTCTTGTAACTTCCAACCAATGCTCATTATTTATAAAATCGAAAGGCTCAAATAACAATATTTAAACCATCATAACACAAAGTTTTTATTTATTAAACACTCATCCCATCTCATATAATTAAATTCAAATTTTCAAAAGCAAGGGTTTATTAAATTTAACCGCAATCCACGTCATGCATAAGTTCTCCATTCACATTCTTTATCCTATTGCATTCTCTCACCTTTTGATACATCATTATAATCTCAATCGAACTTTCACAAGTTTCTTTCTCATTACAAGATTTTCATATCCCATCATCTATTAAATTTGTCAACTTCAAACCTCCACATTATATAGCCCTAACGATACTTTGTTGTTCATGTTGATTACTTCATTCATAACATCTTTCCAACATATAGGTTCTTTGTACTTCTTTCTAGTGATTAGGTTCATTCCCTTGTTTAAAA
>JAUMHN010417335.1:0-35928 GCA_032360265.1 Heliamphora ciliata
TTGAACCTTTTGAGATAAAAATCATTTCTTTTTGGCTAAGGTGTCAACTTTGATTGTTCAAAATGTGTTAACACTTTTATTTTAAAAATATAAAATATTATCCATTTAAAACTATTTATTCTTAGAAAATGAATTATGAAAATCTTCAAAATCAAATTAAAAAGCCCTTGGGCTAACAGGTCCAATACTAGTGGTTGCCATAAAAACTCTTAGACAGTTAAGTACAAAACAAGAATCCAAGCTCTGATACCAATTGTTAGTTCAGGCAACCCAAGAGGGAATGAATTAGGTTTTAAAATAATAATAACAATTTTAAAAATCTTTTATAAAACCCTTTAATTTCCCAAGCAAATATGGTAGGCAATAAAGCAATAATAAAATTTAAAAGGTTAGAGAGAAAGAAAATGAACTAGACACTATGATTTATAGTGGTTCGGATTTTTTCAAGCCTACGTCCACTCCTCAAGACTCCCCTTGAGAATATACCCTAGGATCGAATGATTCACAGGTGCATTCAAAAGCCTTTTACAGCCTCAAAAAGATTCTATAAAATAATTCTCTATTTTTTTCTAATCTCTTTTGAGCTTTTCTTTAAAGAGGATCACTCACTTTCTTAAAGGATCTAGGGTGACTCACCCTTTATTACAATAAATGAGAGAATCAAAGGTTCACTAACTCACTCTCTTTACAAATAATTGGAAATAAATGAACAAGAAAGTGTGAGAAATGGCTGGAGGAGTAAATGAGCAATAAATGCTTTCTTAAAAATTTTGAGCTTTCGATTCAAGCAATAGAACAGTGTCTTGTTCTTTAAAGCTTTGAAAATTAACTCCTTATATAGCCATCTGAAGTAAATAACTGCTAGTGGGTTGGTCGAGGCAATTAATGCTTTGAAATCCAACCGTTAAAACCAGCGCGAGATTTGAAATCTCTCGCAAGTGTCGACATAAATTCATTAGGTGTCAACACAAAATGTCTAGGGCTTGGTTCTTCAAGTGGTTGTGTCGACTTAGATCTTCATCGGTGTCGACCCAATTTCTACTTTTACCTCACCCACACAGTGGTGTCGACTCATAAATCATTTGATGTTGACCTAGTACATTTCTTCATATTTCTAGGTGATACTTTGGTGTCGACTTAAAATTGTTTTGTGTTGACTCAGAAAGTTACAGTCAACCTCGAAACTTTTAGAGTTAACTCATCTTGGTTTGGCGTCAACTCAAAAAATCTCAGACAGTCTCAGTTGTTTTGGTGTCAACTCATTTTCGTTTTGTGTCAACCAAAACTCTTGTTTTCGAAAGGAACATTTATGTCGACTCAGAAAACTTTGGAGTTGACCCTTTTTGACTTGGAATCAGGAAATGGCATGTAACTTTGGTGTCGACTCATTTTATTTCTCGAAGGGTGTTTTGGTGTCGACTCATGAGAATTTGGTGTCGACCCATAAAACCCAAAGTTTGGAACCCAAAGGACCATTTGGTGTCGACTCAAAATACTTTGGTGTTAACGCAAAATGAATCCCGGTCCAATACTGAAGGTGTCGACCCAAAATCATTTGGTGTCGACTCATTTTGAGTTCTTGAAGCATCTTAAGCAAAGTAGTTAATGTATCGATTCTAAATTTCATTTGTGTCGACAGACTTGAGAATTTCAGGTGTGCTTTACCTTAAGGTGTCGGCCAAATTATCAATTGGTGTCGACACAAAACGTTCTTCACAAGAACACTGAGTGTCAACCCATTTGATGCAAAGTGTCAGTACAAATGACATATTGTGTTGACTCATTTGCCACGTAGTGTCAACACTTACCTTTTTAGAAAAATTTAAATATAATCTTTTTAAATAAATTTACTCATAAGAAAATAAATTATTAAAATCATCAAAATCTCATTAAAAAGCCCTTGGGCTAACATTGGTGATATTGGATCAACCTTTCTTCTTTGACCTTCCATTCTTTCTTTGCTTGAGACACGACCAAGGCTAAGTCTCCAATAACTTCTAACTTTCTTGCACCTAGTTCTAAGGTTGCTTTCAATCTAACTAGGCGTGCTCCGTACTTGGCTTGTAAGCCAAAGGAAAGTAGGAATCATCGAGGGTGATTAGGAGTATCCCTATCCCATACCCGTATTGGTTTGATGCTCCGTCAAAATATAGGGTCCACAGATCCTTCTTGATTTTTAACACTTGTTCACTGGGAAACTCAAACTTAGGTTCTTCTTCCCCTTCAATAGGATGGTTGGCCAAGAACTCTACAACGGCTCTCCCGTTTACTGATTTTCTCCTGACGTACTGCAAGTCGAATTCAGCTAGCATCAGCAACCAACAGACTAACTTTCCTGTCAATATTGGCTTCTAAAAGAGGTACTTGAGCAGGTCCATTCTTTAGATTAGAACAACTTGGTTTGCTACCACGTAATGGCGTAACTGTTAGGGTTGTATACCAAAAACTATGTTTTAGATTTTTGGTATAGTTTTTATTTATTAATAAAAATTATTTTTCCATTTTAATAAGAATTATTATGAGTAATGTATGCATTTTATTATTCATTTAATATTGTGTATGGGTGTCTTTTATTCTACATAATATTTAGTCTAGTGTGTGGAATTTGGCTTACATACAGAAAATCAGATTAAAGGTTTTTGTAGAATATAAGTTTTTGGTTCACAGTTTAGATGAAATTGGATAAACCATCAGTACGACTATAGTACATAGTTTTAGAAAACCTTTCTTGGTTACGGGGAACAGATAATAGCGTTGTCTATTATTCTGAATCGCTGTGCTAATACACTTTGTGTGTATTGAACAGGACCACATTGGGATAATTAATTTTATATTGATAATATAAATTAATTCACATGTAGCGATTCGGCCTCTTTTTATTTTAAGGATTTAATTAAAACCTTGCTTTGAGACCTCCGGTGGATTTGAGAAAGGTGTTAATTTGGAGGGAGAATTTAAAATTTTAATCATGTAATGATGAATGGTGAAGGCCAAGAATCGTATAGTGTATAAGAATATTGTGGCAAGGCATTTGGCTTATGCTTGGGTTCAGTTTGGCAGCTTCTGTTTAGTTTTGCAATTAGTGTAGACCGCTCGAGGGGTGGGGAGCCCGCTCGAGCGGAGAGGTGGCCGAGAGGTTCTCTGGTAGGAGACCGCTCGAGCGGTGGGGGGTCTGCTCGAGCGGACTGTCACAGATCTGACTTTTAAAAAGTCACATGAGGATCCCTTTTCTCATTCTTTTCATATCTCTCTCTCTAGAGTGTGGGTGAGAGCTAGGGTTTAGGTTTGAGAGTTGTTAGAGGCTCGTTTGGCTCCTCCTGATAAGTTTTCTTGGCTTTCTCTCGATGGCTCAAGCGTTAGAGACCCGGGCTTGGCGTTGGATAAGCTTTTCTCACCGTTCGATTGGAGATTCTTGTGGATGGGGCTCGTTTGAAGCTTTCTTGTGTGGATCTAGCATCCCTTAGGTATGATCTATGACTTTCTTAGAATATTTGTGTGATATGTGTTGTGTTCTCCATTTTGTAAACATAAAAGCATGAAATGCATGTTTTCACAGCCTTAAATTGAAGATTGACGATAATGAGGGTTTAATCTTGAATCTATGAGGGATTTAACATGTTTTTATCGCGACGATATCATTTATGGGGTTGGATTACACAAATGAAAAACTAGGGTTTGGAATTTGGGCTAACACCATGAGAAATTGGGAGTTTTAAGTTTAAAGAACCAATATGATAAAATTAATGGAATTATTTTTTAAATTGGGATTTATTATGACCCATTGTGAAATTATTTCATAGAGCTAAGTGACACTTGTTCATGTAAAGCATATATTGTGGGTTTTATTAAATAAAACCAATGATTTGGGAATTCAAAATTGATGTGAGTAGTTAATTTCGGATTGAACCATAAAATAATGGAATTGTGAATAATGAAATTCTGTAACAATATGAGTTTAGCGAGAGGAACCTTTAGGGTTGGACTCGCATGTGTATGTGATATGAGTTTGGTGAGAGGAACCATTTGGGTTGGACTCACACGTGTGTGTTATTTTATGATACGATAAAAAGGACCGGTTGTGGATCCAAGGGATCGTTTAAGGTTGGGCACGAGTTGCTCCTCGGTGAAAGAACAAAAAACTGCGCAGATTGGGTTCTCTGCCTGCTGGCTAGTGAACTGGGAAGGAACGAGTCGTGTCGGGGTATAGCACGTTTCGTTATTTCATGGGGCCTGTGTGGCCGGGATAAGTGTAACGTTACGGGAGTCTATACGCTTATCCGACGCCGGTGCCTATCGATTTGAATCATGAATTGGTAAAAGGTGAAAAGTGCCAACAAGTGTGTGTGTTGGTGTGTGTTACTGTGTGCGTGGTGATGATAGGGTTGGTCAAAACCTTAATTGGAAATAGAATAAATTGAAAAAACGTGTTGAGTAGTGGGAGATGGTAAAGGAATTAGGTTAGTGAAACCTTAATTGAAGAAGTAGGGAAGATTACGAAATGTGAAACAGTTAGTAAAGCCTTGGTTGAAGAGATGAAGAAAATTGTATAATGTGAACTGGCCGGATTGGTAAAAAGAGGTAAAACATGCTTAACTAACTAAGAACGACAAATTATGTCACGCCCCAAACTCCGGGTCACGTGAAACACCACAAACAACCCATCATAGCACCCAACCCGAGAATACACTCTCAAATAAAACCATACATGCATTGCATATAAATGCCAAACGGCTTACATTACAAGGCTCCAATGCTGAAAGCTTACACTATATAGTTCCAACACCGAAAAAACATGTTACAACATACATGTAACAAAAAGACAAAAAGGAAGACTATAACTCTTCCTCTCCCAACCAGCAACCCCGAATCAGCGTGCGTGATCGGTTCCTAAAAACATTTTATCCCACACCGTGAGCCAAGGCTCAGCAGAAACTAGACAAGCATGCAATATAAACAAAACATGCTAGGAAATCGAAGTGCTGTTTTAGACTCACTTTCAAGCCTTTAAAATAATTTTCACATGCAAGGGAAAGCGAGGATATAAACCATGTTTTGACTCGCACACAGGAGCCTAGAAAACAATTGAAAAAGGGTTTTTACATCGCGATTCACACGACTCTTAAAATAGTTTGAAAACTGGTATATCCATCCCATAATGCAGTATATGCAAGCCATGAACCTTCTCGGACTTTCACCGATGGACCGCAGCCCTCGTCAATGTACCTTTACGGACTTCAACCGAAGGACCTCAGCCCTAACCTTCACGGACTTTAACCGAAGGACCTCAGCCCTAACCTTCACGGACTTTAACCGAACCCCAAAGGAAATCCACAGGTATTTGAATCGACTAATTCCCATAAATTAATCAATTGAATACCATAGGACGCCAATCGAAAACCAAAATTCAACCATCAAAACACTAATGCCCAACACAAACCCAAGACGCTTACGAGAACACCACAACGTCCCACGGAACACGAAATTAGGTCAAAGGGCCAACAAGGATGAAAAATAACCTTTTCCCAAACATTCGGCCAAAAACGGGTGAAAAACGATTTGAAAATCTTGACATATCTTCACTCTTTTGATCATAACTTTTTCTAAAAAAATAATTTTGACATGAGAGAGGTGTCATTGGAAAGAAGAGTTCTGGAGCTTCAATTTGAACACAAAAATGACCCTATTCTGAGTCCGTACGAGGGAGATACATCTATTTTAAAAATGAGTTTTGAACCAGCAAAAACAAACCGTGGGCTAGACCGCTCGAGGAGTCTGTCTAGCGGTCAGGCAACTCGAGAACTCCCCAAGAGCGCCCGCTAAACTGCTTGAGCGGTCCCTCAAGCGGTCCTACGCGAGAGACTGATCTGTTAAGCAAATTTTGAGCCTCCAACCTTCCCATAATCATCTAACAACCATCCAAACTCAAAATCAAAGCCTTTAAACACCAGATATGATACCCACATGCATACCCTAGTCCAAGACTACCTCAAAGCCTCGAAAGGAACGCTCAACACCCGATTCCATCCAATAAAAAACGACGAACAACGGGTTTTAAACCCAAAAACCCAACTTTTATATAAAATTAGATCTATACCAATCCTACTGGTAAAAATACACCCGATTACACGTAGCACCCTTATAAAATATACAGGTCTAGAATCCTACCTCGGTGAGTTAAAAACTCGACGTCTCGAACCACGTGCAAAATTGAGCTTCGTCAAAATGAAATTCTGTCCGGATGGTTGCGTAGCCCACCATGCCAAAAGCAAGGATCCGCTGTTGGATCCTTGAAAACTAAGCCCCGGCCCCTGAGAACATAGAGAGAAGGTAGAGAGAAAACGGGAATCTTAGGAGTTAAGTTTTGAAAAATATCTTTTGAAAATATCTAACTCCAGATATTTATAGGCCTCCAAAATATCTTTTTTTAAAAATTTTGAAATTTGCGCCACAACGGCCCATGGCCCCGGGAACCACCGCATGCACATCTAAGCCCGATTATGCATCAAAAGTAATAAAAACATGCTCGAATGAAAATACGTAACGCGCGTCCGAAAACTCCGAAAAAAGAAAACGGGTCAGGGTCTCACAAATTAGATGATCTCACGAAAATTAAAAGGAAAGGAGCAATAACCCTTTTTCCATAAATTCGGTTATGCAATGGAAATTTATTTGGAAATGAACAATATATTTGATTAAACTTACGTGTGTATCTTGCATAACCATCCTCATATCTCATGCATGTATTCGAGGTTAGTCTTGTTCCTATGAGCTTCGGCTTATGTTCTTTAACAACATTTCAGGTGATGGCGGGAAGAAAGTTCCAGGCTGAGGTGACGGTCGTTGGACCCTTGACGTTGTGTATAAAGTTATTTTTCTTTTGGATAGTCAGTTTCTTTGAGAAATGGAAATGTAAATATGTAAATTCTTATTTTAAATATTCAAAATATTGTAATTGAGGGTCAGAATAACCATATTGTAAGGCCTTTAAGCTATAGTCATGTTGTGCATGCATGTGAGGACGCTTGTTGTATAATAATTTTCCGTTTATGCTGAATCTTAGCTCCTCATGGAAGGATGGATGTTTTGGTCTTTTATGAATATTTAAGATCCTATTTTACGAGTTTGAGTTCATGTTTCAAGAAGAAGAAGAAATGGTTGTTAGTCTCAGCATTAGATGAATCTTAACAATTTTGGGAAATAAGGTCTCCGGTACCTGACCGCTGGAGTAGTCAGGAGTCCGCTCGAGCGGGATTCGCTGGGTGTGCTTGCTGCTGAATGTCTAATTCAGCTATTTTCAAATGGAGTTTTGGATATGAACGGAGCATTTAAAGGCATAATTTACAAAGAAAGGGCCTTCATATCAGGTTGGCTTTCAAGAAATATATTAAAATTATACTATTTCGGAAGCAAAGCATTACAAACGGTATCAAAGCTCTAGGTTAGAATACCTAGGAATCATGGGAATGGTTGATCCTTTACGTGAGAGCTTGCATTGATGTGCGACATTCATGTATTGGTGTGCTAGCATGAAATTTCATTAGGATATTTGACATTAGTTTGCTACGTGATGTTTGTGCATAGAGGTTGGATCTTTGGGATGACGTGTCTTTTCCTTGGGCATCCGGTCGACTAGTTTGGGGTTTATATTAGAAAGGCGTTTGGCTGACGTCTATTCTAGCTGGAAATCCAAACGAGTTACCCGGATTGATGTGTCTCTCCTAGGGATTCTCCTCGGTATGTGAATATGTGATTATGTGTTGGTGTGATAGGACTAGATGTTGAGCAATATGTAACTCTAGAAGGTTAAGCTAAGTTTAACCTGATTGGGTGTTGTGATGTTCTTGTGACAGGAGTTGTCCTTGAGGGACTATGACAAGTTGTAATCAAGATTATGGTATAGATCGTGGATGTGTAAATCGGTGATTTATAATTGTGGTGAGTGTAAGCTCGTAAGATGAGCATTGAATGTTTGGGATGTGTTGTACCCATGTGAATTGGTGATGACTATAGATAATGACCCATGTGTTTCTATGTTACCAATAGTTTAACGGATAGATATGATAAAGTGTTCGAAACCGCTTGGAGGTTATTTTTTGTGATTGGGTATGAGATGTGGTTGTGGGCATATTGAGGATTATGTACGCCATGAGCCGTGCTATGTTATTAGCCGTATTGTGTCATGAGCCGTGTACCCCGAGATTAGGTATGGACGGGAGCATAGTGGACGGAAGCATAGTAGACGGGAGCGTAATAATCACCAGCCTAAGGTGGAATAGAGAGTCAGAGCTTAGACAATGTTTGAGAATGTTCCTACCCCTATGGGGTGTTGTTGGTGACCACAATGGTACTTGTTATTTGAAAGTCTGTGTGATGACTTTTGTGTTTGTCTCGTGGCGTGGCATCGAGTCATGTTCCTTGATAGAAGTTGGAAATTGTATGAGGAATGAACATGTGGGTTAGAGATGTTGTCGACAGATTGGTTACCGAATGATAAGTATGTACATATGATGAGATGTTTATCGGACACGGTAGTGATTTAATGTGTAATTGTTTAAGGTCATTTGGGAAATTTTGTGGAGTAGAGGTTTGTGGCTTAAATGATTGAGAAACTATATGTAGTGCGAGATATTTGGTAAGTGTAGGTGTATGAGGCTGGTAGAGCTTAAGATGGATGTTATTAAAGGAGTTGGCTTGGTCGCCTTAGGATGACGCGTCGGTGGGAATAGATCTCTTGAGAGGATGATGTTAGTGGTTTGTGACCTGCCGTAAGGTCTAGGAATGGTGGTGCTGTTTGGCCTAAAAATTGGGTGATAAAGTTGTTTGATCTCCATTGTGGATAATCTTTTTATGTTTGGATGACTGTAAATCTAGATGAAGTTACGATGTGAGTAGTCTCAGACCTTTTGTGAGACTATGTGACCATTTTAGTGTTTCTCCCCTACGAGTGCTAAGTGCATGAAATCTGAGAATCCGTGGTAAGTGTTAATGGTGTGGTTGATTTAGTTGCTTAATTGTTATGTCTTGGATGTGATGCTCCTTGAGGAAGTGGAAGTTGTTTGTAATTGGATAAGCAGTGTAGAGATCGTCGTGTTGTCTTACTCTTAGATGTGAAAGGTAAAGTGATGGAATTCCACGATGTAACGTAATAATTTGAGTGGTCTGAAGCTGGTGAGCGAAAGTCGTAAGTCCAAAGGGGATACGCAATCATTTTGATTCACGGCTTGCAGAAGTACGGATGACATTCTTATAATCATAAGGAGTTATGGTTTACTCTGGGCAAAAGGTTTTGATTTCGACCATATTTGATTGAGTGCTTTATGCTTTCTTTTGTGGATGTACCTAAGCTGTGAGCTCTATACGGTAAGGTGGCAGTTGTTTATCCATTGAGAGTCATATTAGTGTAGTACAATCTTGTAAAGAGTAACCTTGGGATAGCGTGATTGGAAGGAACTATGTTTTTCTGGATACCCGGTGATGAGCTTGTGGATGTGTGAGACGCGTCACTAGACGGTAAAGAAGTTAAGAGTAAACGAAGAGTATGAACGAGTAGGACGGGTGGTATAATTGCAGTGATCGGGATCAATGACATTTGCGTGATGGCAGTTGATGGTGATGTAAGGACAGATGAGTAGTGTTTTCTTGAACGTACCTAGATGTGATGGTGTTGAGTGAGAACTTCTGGTCGATTTTCTTTTTCACTGGGCACAGAGGGGGCTACCTGGTGGGTGGTTATTTTTCGTGAGTTATTCTATCCTTGTTGGACATAAGGGTGAGTCTCAAGAAATTTGGCATTGAAGAGACATCATCAGTGTGATTTGCTTGGGTTAACAGGTTTGTCAGATTCGAAATGGAATGATCTTATTTGTATGGGAGAAGAATTTTCTTATAAGGGTGCTTAGGTTCGATTGATGAGTAGCATGGGCAGTGTAATGTGATAAGTTGGTGTTGATGTGTTGAAGAGATAAGTGTATGAGCACGGGTGTTAGAAGGGTAAGAGAATGGTATGTGAATTGAGTAGCGTGGTTCTTTCATGATACGTCGTGCGTGAATAGAATGTCCGTAGGAGTTGCATATAAGATGAAACTGTTTAAAGTAAGAGGCGAGTCTTAATTGGTTATATGATGGAAAAGATGTGAATAGATTGAGTGGTGTTGGTCAGTGATTAGAGAATCATGTGTTAGTACTATCAGATAGAGGATTGTTATATGTGTGATGTGGATACGGAAACAAGGTGCGAGCATACATACGGGTGTTGATCGACGACATAACTAGTAGTAGTCTGGAACTAAGCAACCGATTAAGTATAAGACATTATAAATTTGAAGGACCGATAGATACAGTATGAGTAAGGGTAAATGTTGTATGAGATTCATTGTAAGGGTGAGAAATTGATTGAGAGTCAGTGGTTCAATGGTGAAAGGTGGGCTTACGGATGTGCTTGATGATGTGGTGTGGGACACTATTGGATTTGTGTAGAGAAGAGTGTACAAGTAGGAGATTGTATTTGTATTGTCCTAATGACCCTAGTGATACAAAAAGGGTTCGGGTGATCGCGGGGATCCGAATAGTTATGGTGCTGGAGTAATAACCTTAATCGTTTGGAACCTTAGACATGACGATGATATAACACCTAGTGTTTTCGCGACAGGAAGGTTGCGGTTTGTGGACAAGGATGCGGTTGAGGATTGACAAAGGGTAGAGGTTTATACCGGACATTTTACATGTGTTCTTTGGAATTTTGGATGATCTACGTGAATTTCTTTCCTTGAAGCTAAATGTTCATTGTTTCTGCTTGGGTATGAGCATCTTATCAATATGAGGGATGATATTCCTAATATATGTGGGAGGATGAAGAGATATCGAGTTTTGTAGTTGTTAGTTAACCGCGAGGGCGTGAATAAGATGTGAATATGTGCAAAATCGAAGTCTGGCGACGTAGATTGGTTCTTATGAGAATAACCCTTTGTGTATATTTTGGTATGAATATGAGCCAGTTTGCGGCAGTTCGTACAAGATTGCAATCCATAAACTAGTACGGATTGTGGATTAGTTTTGTCCAATACGCGTAATCGTTTGGATTGGTCGCATCGGGGGTGGGTTGAGTTATAGTGCCTCGGTGACGTGAGTTGGATCTCAGTTCGACAACGTTAGAGTAACCCGTGTGTTAGTGGGACCGTCTGTGTGAGGACAAGTGGCATGGATGTTGTTGATTATCAATGACCAGTCAGTTGACTAAGGTCCTTGTGTTGAATTTCGAGGACGAAATTCCCTAAATGGGAGAGATTGTAGCGATTTGGCCTCTTTTTATTTTAAGGATTTAATTAAAACCTTGCTTTGAGACCTCCAGTGGATTTGAGAAAGGTGTTAATTTGGAGGGAGAATTTAAAATTTTAATCATGTAATGATGAATTGGGAAGGCCATGAATCGTATAGTGTATGAGAACATCGTGGCAGGGGGTTTGGTATATGCTTGGTTTCAGTTTGGCAGCATCTGTTCAGTTTCGCAATCAGTGTTGACCGCTCGAGCGGTGGGAAGCCCCCTTGAGCGGAGAGCTCGCTGAGAGGTTCTCTAGTAGGAGACCGCTCGAGCGGTGGGGGGTCCGCTCGAGCAGACTGTCACGAATCTGACTTTTAAAAAGTCGCATGAGGCTCCCTTTTCTCTCATTCTTTTCATATCTCTCTCTAGAGTGTGGGTGAGAGCTAGGGTTTAGGTTTGAGAGTTGTTAGAGGCTCGTTTGGCTCCTCCTGATGAGTTTTCTTGGCTTTCTCTCGATGACTCAAGCGTTGGAGACCCGGGCTTGGCGTTGGAGAAGCTTTTCTCACCGTGCGGTTGGAGATTCTTGTGGATGGGGCTCGTTTGAAGCTTTCTCGTGTGGATCTAGCATCCCTAAGGTAGGATCTAAGACTTTCTTGGAATATTTGTGTGATATGTGTTGTGTTCTCCATTTTGTAAACATAAAATCATGAAATGTATGTTTTCACAGCCTTAAATTGAAGAATGACGATAATGAGGGTTTAATCTTGAATCTATGAGGGATTTAACATGTTTTTATCACGACGATATCAATTCTGGGGGTTGGATTGCACAAATGAAAAACTAGGGTATGGAATTTGGGCTAACCATGAGAAATTGGGGGTTTTTGGTTTAAAGAACCAATATAATGAAATTGGTGGAATTATTGTTTAAATTGGGATTTATTATGACCCATTGTGAAATTATTTCATAGAGCTAAGTGACACTTGTTCATGTAAAGCATGTATTGTGGGTTTTATTGATAAAACCAATGATTTAGGAATTCGAAATTGATGTGAGTAGTTAATTTTGGATTGAACCATAAAATAATGGAATTGTGAATAATGAAAATATGTAACAATATGGGTTTGGCGAGAGGAACCTTTAAGGTTGGACTCGCATGTGTATGTGATATGGGTTTGTTGAGAGGAACCATTTGGGTTGGACTCACACGTGTGTGTTGTATTATGAAACGATAAAAAAGATCGATTGTGGATCTAAGGGATCGTTTAAGGTTGGCCACGAGTTGCTCCTCGGTGAAAGATCGAAAAACTGTGCAGATTGGGTTCTCTGCCTGCTGGCTAGTGAACTGGGAAAGGACGAGTCGTGTCAGGGTATAGCACGTTCCGTTACTTCATGGGGCCTGTGTGACCGGGTTGAGTGTAACATTACGGGAGTCTATACGCTCATCCAATGCCTGTGCCTATTGATTTGAACCATGAATTGGTAAAAGGTGAAAAGTGCCAACAAGTTTGTGTTGGTGTGTGTGTTGGCGTGTGTTGCTGTGTGCGTGGTGATAATAGGGTTGGTCAAAACCTTAATTGGAAATGGAATAAAATGGTAAAACGTGTTGAGTAATGGGAGATGGTAAAGGAATTGAGTTAGTGAAACCTTAATTGAAAAAGTAGGGAAGATTATGAAATGTGAAACGGTTAGTATAGCCTTGGTTGAAGAGATGAAGAAAATTGTATAATGTGAACAGGCCAGATTGGTAAAAAGAGGTAAAACATGCTTAACTAACTAAGAATGACAAATTAGATGATCTCACAGAAATTAAAAGGTAAGGAGTAATACCCTTTTTCTATAAATTCGGTTATGCAATGGAAATTTATTTGGAAATTTATTCGGTTATGCAATGGAAATTTATTTGATTAAACTTACGTGTGTATCTTGCATAACCATCCTTATATCTCATGCTTGTACTCGAGGTTAGTCTTGCTCCTACGAGCTTCGGCTCACGTTGTTTAACAACATTTCAGGTGATGGCGGGAAGAAAGTTCCAGGCTGAGGTGACGGTCGTTGGACCCAGGACATTGTGTATAGAGTTATTTTTCTTTTGGATAGTCAGTTTCTTTGAGAAATGGAAATGTAAATATATAAATTCTTATTTTGAATATTCGAAATGTTGTAATTGAGGGTCAGAATAACCATATTGTAAGGCCTTTGAGCTATATTCATGTTGTGCATGCATGTGAGGACGTTTGTTGTATAATGGTTTTTCGTTTATGATGAATCATAGCTCCTCATGGAAGGATGGATGCTTTGGTCTTTTATGAATATTTAAGATTCTGTTTTACGAGTTTGAGTTCATGTTTCAAGAAGAAGAATAAATGGTTGTTAGTCTCAGCCTTAGATGAATCTTAACAGTTTTGGGAAATAAGGTCTTGGGTTCCTGGCTGCTCGAGCGGTCAGGAGTCTGCTCGAGCATGGTTCGCTGGGTGTGCTTGCTAATACATGTATGATTCAACTGTTTTCAAATGGAGTTTTGGATATGAACGAAGCATTTAAAGGCATAATTTGCAAAGAAAGGGCCTTCATATCGGGTTGGCTTTCAAGAAATATATTAAAATTATATTATTTTGAAAGCAAAGCATTACATCACACCCCATGGTTATTATGAGTGCTTATGCTCTTAATTTTGAAATAATTATTTTTTTACGTATATTTTATATTCGTTGTTTTGATTCATTCGAGGGTACGATCTTGTATGGGTCAATAATCTCGGTGAGTTAGATAACGATATTAAATATATAGAGGATATTAATTATTGACGGAATCTACGTCCCAAAATATCGTGATTGATGATACCTCCTTAAAGAAACATATACGTTTTGGTCGAGCCAAACCCTGTAGATGAATTTAATTATCCAGCTGTCAAATAAGTTAAGCGAAAGGGCTTAAAGAATTTTCGAAGAAGCCAATTAAATATAATTGTCAGTAATTTAATTTAATCAGTGGGTATCTGTAATCTTAACGTGGGGAGAATAATAAGTATTTAATAACATGAGCTCGAATAATTAGTTTTGAGAATAAAGCTGGGATGGTAATTATAATTTTTTAGTTGAATGAATTATAATTTATGTTTTAGGAAATTACTTCTGGGTTGAAGTGGGTTTTCCTAATTACATTGGAAGCTCATATCTTATTTACTCCACAAGTCTCTGTTGTAGTCTATTTATATGTCGTTAAAACCCTGACTGCCAGAAGAACATTACATTCAGTCTTTTTGGTTTTTTCACGTATTTGTGAGAATTAGAAAAAAGAGATAGCCAGACAGAGTTGGGAGCATAGAGGATCTATGCCCACACTTAGTTCATTTTTTTCGGCATTTGAGAATACAACATAAGATCTGAACGGAAAAAAGATTGCCGATTGACTATCGTGTTGATATTTAGATTCAACTACAAGAATAAAAACGTGATCAAATCAGTGGGATCGAGTAGGTATAATCCCTATTTCGCCTTGTGGGTGTACCGGGTTTCTGTTTCAGCGATCGAGGTTTAGTTTTGTTCATCTCGTACAGATTCTATTTGGCCGATTTCCTCGTCCGTCTGGACGATTCGGCGTTGCACAATTTTTTTTTATGTTGATCCTGTGCTGCTCCACGTGTTTGATTCGATTCGTATGCACTATCTCAGTTTCTTGGGATTCAGTTCCCTTCAGTAACTTCCTGGATGCCCAAACTAGTGCCCAGCAAGTCTTCTCTAAAGTCGTATACTGACGTTCACAATCTGTCATCTTCTTGCTTAAGTAATAGACAACTCTTTCTACCTTAACTTCATCTTCTTGAGCGAGCATACAGCCTATTACTAAATCAGTCGCAAACAGATACAGTATCAAAGGATTACCAAGTTTTGGTGGTGACAGAACTGGAGGGTTTTACAGGTATTTTCGTACGGCATCGAAAGAGTCTTGACACTGTTGATCCCACTGAAACTTAGTCCCCTTCTTTAAGAGTCGAAAAAGAGGTTCGCAGGTAGTGGTTAACTTGACTATAAATCGACTGATGAACTGGATCTTTCTCAAAAAGCTCCTTACATCCTTCTCAGTTCTCAGGGGAGGCATTTCGAGGATAGCTTTGATCTTTAATAGATCCACTTCTATTCCTCGCTGCGTGATCACAAATCTAAGCATTTTCCCTGCTATAACTCCAAAAGCACACTTTTGTAGGTTCAAACGCATCTTGTACTTCCTTATTCATTTGAAGAATTTTCTTAGTGCGATGACGTGCCCTTCTTTGGTCTTGAACTTCACGATCATGTCGTCCACGTATACCTCTATTTCCTTGTGTATCATGTCATGCAGCAACGTGGTTGCAGCCCTTTGGTAGGTTGCCCAAGCGTTTTTCAATCCGAACGACATGACCTTATAACAATAGGTTCTCCAAGGTGTCGTGAAGGTAGTTTTTTCTTGATCCTCTGGTGCCATCAAAATCTGGTTGTATCCTGAAAATCCATCCATGAAAGACAGAAGTGCATTCTCGACGGTATTGTTTACCAATACATCTATGTGGGGGAGAGGAAAGTCGTCCTTAGGACTAGCCCTGTTAAGATCTCTGAAGTCGACACACACTCGGATTCTTTCGTCTTTCTTTGGTACTTGGACGATGTTACCAACCCACTTCGGTGTTAGGGTTGATATAATAAAAACTATGTTTTAGTATTTAATTTTATTTTAATAAAATTAATTTTTTATTTTATGAGAATCTTTATAAGTAATGTATATGTATTATTTTTTTAATGTTATACATGGATGTTCGATATTTTGTAAAGTATTTAATATGGTGTGTAGAGTACGACTTGTACACAGAAGATCAGATTTTAGATTCTAGTAGAATATAAGTTTTATATTCACAATTTAGATGGAAATGAACATATCATCGGTACGATTATGGCATAGAGTTTTAGTAGGTCTGTCTTGGTTATGCGAAACAGATACTAGTGTCGTCTATTGCTCCAACTCTCTGTGCCAGTACACTCTATATGTATTGAACGAGACATTTGGGGTAATTAATTTTATACTAACTATATAAATTAATTCACATCCCAAGGTTATTATGAATAGTGCTTATCATCTTAATCTTGAAATAACTATTGATTTGTGTATATTTAATATTCGTTATTTTAATTCATTAGAAAGTGCAATCTTATATGGGTTTATATTTCCGGTGAGTTGGATAACTATATTATTTATATGGCGAATATTATTTATTGACAGAATTCACGTCCCGAAAGATCGGGATTTACGATACTCTCTTAAGGAAGCTTAGAAATTTTGACTGGGCCAAACCTTGCAGATGGATTTAATTATCTAGCGGTCAAATAAGTTAAGTAAAAGGGTTTAAGGAATATCAAAATGTCGATTAAATTATATGGTCAATAATTAAATTTAATTGGCGCGTATCGAAAATCTTAACATGGAAAGAAATGGTAAGCATTTAATAATAGGAGTTCAATGCTATATGGTCTTGAGATTATGGGTCGGAGTGCAATTATAGCTCCTTAGTGGTGTGAACTGTAATTCAGTATTTTATGAAAATTACAGAAACTATTGCTGATTTTTCATAATTACAAATACCGCTATGAGGTTTGCTTAATTATAGAAATCGCTGATATGTGTCTGTGTTCCATTAGAAATCTTACTCATAATTACTTCCCAAGTCCCTGATGTAGCCTTATAAATATGTGGGAAGGCTGAACCAGTTTCATAACTTGTCTTCTAAGACTAAAGCTATCCAGCTCTGTTGGTACGAGTTCTCGATAGTTCGTAGTCCACACTACGTTCGAAAATCACATAAAAAAATACAGTAGAAGATCTGACAGGAGCTTCAACTTGGATTCAAATCATAGTTAAAGATTCGACCTGTAAAAATGTAGTCTTCTAAATTAACTTCGAATGCATGGGTTTTATTTTGTTCGTTCGTCATCAAAAGTTTTATCTTGAGCTCGTTTTAGCGTTTGCCTATCCAGTTATTTTTTTAGATAATTGTTTGCAAAAACAAAAATCTTGGCAGTCTTACCTCCAACAATTGATATTAGATCCATTTTATTTTTTATTTATAGTTATCGGGGCCGGGTAGTTTTAGAATTGTGCTAACTATTGTTTTGCAGGCGTTCTAATTATAATTTTATGATATTCATTTATTATTCATGTTTGATTGAATGGTGTGAATGATGATTATTTTTTTTAATCATGAGGGTTGACTGTGATAGATCGAATCTGAGCCTTTGGGACGTAGGATAGATGGCATAGTTAGTTTCAATTTTTAAAATATATGTTTAGATTATTTAAGAATATGTTGAGCACTTCTAAGAATACGAAGAACAGAGGCGGCACCTGTGGTGGTTCGGGTTTTAATAGGCCATAGATCGCAATAAGTTTTTAATGATTTTAAACAGTTTTTTTCGGTGAGTTTTTCTGCAGTATTTATGAATAAAAAATAGCATAAAAAATAAGTCAAAAAAAGTAAGAAAAAATCACCTAAATAGCTCGGTTCCGACGGGAGTTTTTATAAGTTTTCGAGCCATTTTTAGGACTATTTTTTGGACAGTTTCTTAAATATAAAATAGCAGTAAAACATGCTTCAAAATACTGTAAAAAAACATTTAAAAAATTGGGCTAAAATCACAACCCAAATAGGCAACAAACAGGCCCGCGGCGGCAGTGGCTTCCAAGCAATTTTCTGATAGTTTTTCAGGCTCTTTTGCGAGCATGTTTGTTGTAAAAAAGATTCTATATTTTAAGAGATTTTCAACAGTATAATGTATGTTGAAAACGTAGTTTGGGAAGATGTCAAAAAAGCCTTGGGAAGTTAACGGTTCCAGGCGTCGGCGCACAGGAGCGGCGGCAGTCTGTTCCAGGCAATATTTTGGCATTTTTTTGAGCTTTTTTTCATAGAAAAATAGTATTTTTCAAGAGCTTTCTAACGGTATAAAGTACGTCAAAAACGAAGTTCCGAAAGAGGTCAAAAAATCCTCGGGAAGTTGGCGGCGTTGTGGTGCGGCGGCAACAGTTTCAAGCAGGGTTTTAGGCCTTTTTTGGGGCAATTTTTTAGAATATTTTTTGATAGAAAAATTTCATATTTCGAGAGCTTTCCAACGGTATAAAGCTCGTAAAAAACGGAGCTTGGATGAGGCGGCGGCAAGGGCGGCGCCAGTGGTGGCTGGTGGTGGCTAGCGATTTCTCTCTCCTGGGGCTATTTTATGTTGATTTTCTGATAGAAAAAGGACTGACTTGATATATATTGATTTATCAGATGCAATCAGGTGCAATCAGGACACAAGAATCAGAGAAAAAAGAGGATTATTACAACTTATCCTCTTCGGGAGACTGAAACGTTTCAGCGTTTTACTTGGATCATAAAACCGGGATATATGCATATTATGTTTCTATATATATGAACTGCGTGAATAATTGTATATCTGTTTTATTTTTCCTGTTAATTTAATTAATTCAAAATTTTAATTTTAATTAAAATATTTTGTAATGAAAAATAAAATTAATTTTTTTATTAATTAATTTTAATTAAATAGAAAAGTTTTAGATATTTCATTTATTTTTTTATAAAATATCACGTTTAAGATGATATTTCATAAAATCGGATCTCTTGAAAAAACGTAGGAATTAATTCCGAATTTTGAATTAATTAAATAAAAAAATATTTAATTGAAATAAATTATTATTTTTTAAAAAATACAGGATGAAAAATAAATTAAATAAATACCTTTAATCACTACTTTAGCTGAAAAGCTAAAGAAAAAACTGTGTATTTATTAAATTTTATTTGTTACGCATTTAAACACGAAAAGTTGATTTGATAAATCATAATCTTTGGATTCGTGTACACGGGAAGATGTTTGATTCTTTTAGATTGTATGATTTTTAAAATTAATAAATTTATTTTAATTAAACGAATTTTTATAACCTTAAAAAATGTTTTAAAAATCTAAGTGTGAGAGAAAATTTATTGGCAGATAAATCTTGCGGTCACCATCACCAGTTTGTAGGCAATACAATTAAACCCTGCGTGTAAGGTCTTCCTCCCCAACAGACAGATTAATTGCAGTATCGCTAGTACAAATCTCCTTTAGGGATAATTCAGGATAATTGTTAATGTGGATCATTTCTCTAACTGAAGGGTTCATTGGAAAGTGATTAATTTGAAATTAGGTGATAGTTAACACATAACTATATATAATAGTATCCTCTCAAACTGGGTCACTGCTATTATATACTGGATCGAAACTAAGTCAGCTATTTAATTTTACTTGGCAAGACCAGTTGCCTAGATAGTAAAATTAAAAGGAATTAGCCTGTCTGGTCTTATGAAGGATAGTAGACGTCCTCCTAACGTGGCATGCTAGAGGGAACCAAATTAAAATGAATTCAAAATTTTGCTCATCATAATTAACGATTTTTTCAATTATGTAATTGTCAAGATTAAAATAGCTCTCAACCCATTCAGTTCAATACTCAAAGAAAACAAACTTACGGGATCAAATTTTGTTGACTGGAAAAGTAACTTCGATATAGGTTTAACTACAAATGGTATTCCTTCAATATTAGGAATGTGTTTGTTTCTAAAAAAGGTTCTTTCTTTGGGCCGAAAGGCATGAAGAAGAAAATGGTTCAGAAACAGGGAGACACGTTTTCCAGAATAGTTAGTGGGCCACGGACTGGTGTAAAAAAGCCGAATAGCACATGTTTTCACTATAACCAGACACGGCACTAGAAAAAGCTATGTCCAGTATTTCTTAGTAAGCAGAACAATAAGGATAATTTCTGTTCACTAGTTGTGAAAACATGTTTAGCGGTGCAATCTACCGGTACCTGGTGTGTAGATATGGGAGCCACTAGACGCATCGGCCACCCACTTGTTCCTGCGGGGCATGAACGTCCCCTTCTTCTCGAACTTGGGCATACGCCCGACCTCCACTACGACCTCAACCTCTACCACGTCTCAACAACATTAGTCTACGAATAAGAATGAACAAGGAGAGATATCAAAACAAGGCTTGCAATAACTAATCTCTCACTGATAACATTGTCCTTCAACACGACACCACATAACACGAATCATCGGATCAACACACTTTATGCAACACATAACTAGGGGGACTAATCGAAATGACATGTAACGACCTGAACCTCGGGAACCCATGAACTTAACCTAAACCATCCCGCATAAAGGTTATCAACAGAATACTTTCCTTCACTAGAAGATTGAATTTTAAACTTTCCTAAGAACAACACTTTGTTTCTTTCAAGCAACCATAATGATACATATGTTTCAAATGTCAAACAAATATTTAATTTTTAACAGTTCATTTACAATACTTATCACTTTTACAATCATCCGCTTCCTTTTATGTACAACCATAATGCCAGTACAAAGAAATACTAGATCTTTCCTCTAGCCTTTTTCATGTGCATTTTCTACCCAGCTATCTTCCTAGATCTTCAAAACGTGAAATGGTTTGTAAACATACATGAGTCAAAGCTCGTAGGATAAAGACTAACTCTAATGATAAGCATGATTTGTGAGGTGTGATGGGTGCAATCGAAATAAAATGTAAGTTTCACCAATTATTATTTTTCCCACGCACACCAATTTGTTCATTCCATAAACCTCCTTTCTTTTTTAAAAAAAAAACATTCTTTTCTTTCACATTTAACCATATTATTTTCTCATCACCCGATTTTTTACAAAAACCATATCACATTATAAACCGGCATTGCGTGCAGATTATAGAAACTCCTCCCTATCACTTTCCAATAGGCTACTCAAATCCATTGGGTAATAGAAAACTCTATAACTTACCACGACGCAATCACAACTAATGAATCGGTATCGGGTGCATCTTATGGAAATCCCTCCCTATTAATTCCCAATAGGCTACGCGAAGCCATTGGATAATAGATAACTCTATAACTCACCACGATATAACATCACATTTCAGGAACTAACCTGTGGGCATGTGATCCCCATCTTGCGCAAGTTTTCGGTCTTTCACCGTTGACCTGCCAGGCCAACTTAATTCACATCCATCCATACGGTTCATTATCTGTTCATAATGTTCAATTCCACAAATCCAGGAGTCCAACCCACAACTGGTTGCTCTCCCAATTATTTTCACAAATTATTATTTGATACCCATATCAAGCTTCTTTTTAATTTTTCTCATTAAATTTCGCTTGAGCATTCAAGTTCCTTTCCTTATTATATGCATCATAATATAAATATAGAACTTCTCATATGTCGTATTTCATTAACCCATCTCACAAAGTACTAACACAAAACCAATTCAAACGTAATAGTATCGTTTAATGAAAAAGGGATGCACCCATCATATATGTATCTAATTAAGTTTGAAACCCATTTTTCCTTTTTAAAGCTTGGGATTTAAAGTTATCATCATGTCTACCCATAATCCTCATATACCCACTTGTAAGCCACAACCTACCAAAACTTATTTTAATTGATCAGATTCAAAAGAAACGAAACGAGTTTAGAACTTTTCAAATTGTGCCCAACCGAGGGTTTAACCAACGTAAAAGAGTAACCCAAAAACTTGATTTAAAGTTCTCAAGAGCCAATCTTTTAAACAAAAGACCGAAATAGTTTTGAAAATAGTCAGACCAACCGATCTGTGAAGAGGCTGATCGATCGGTCTCTTGCCTGTACAAAGTACCGAGAGCATCAAAAGACCGATCGATCGTCGATCGATCGAGCTCTAGGTTCTTTTTTAAGCTAAAAATGTGATTTTTTATACCGAAAAGAATTTTCATACTTTTTAACTCCTTTAAGACCAAGAATTACATTTTTTTTTGAAAGAAAGCAAAGTCAATTCAAAATCTCCCTCGGGGCTTAAAAATTTATGTAAATCAAAAATAACCCGAAACATCCTTTTTATACCACATTCTCTAAAAAAAACCATGATTAACTATTTCTCAAAAAGACCCAATTTTTCCCAAAAGTCATTGTTTTATCAAGTGACTCTACAATCTTTAACTTTCACTAAAATACCAACATGAATTTGTTTTGTATTCGAATTATTCCTTCCACTTAATAACTCAAAATCTCAATTCTTCACATTACCCCTCAAGGTAATGCAACCCAAACTCCCAATTTTTGTTCGTTTCCCATGGACTTAATACATCCTTAAAACTTGGCATAGGATTCACACAATCAAATTTTCTCATAGCCCAACTCAAGTCTCAATTATGTATGTATCTCATGCTAGGGCTTACTCTAGTAATAAAATATCAACACAAATCACCACGAATCAGAAAAGTTAGTCTAGATCCTACCTCATAGAAGATCCACCATTAAGAATCGAACCTCTACTAAGCTCCAATCCACCAAAACTTAATATGCACGTCTTGAAGGAGTTTCCAACGAACATCCACACTCTCCTACGGTAGCTCGCGCAAGGAAATGGCAAGATCTCTACCCCCGATTAACATAGAAAGCTCTCAAGAACTCAAAGAAACCAAACCCTATGTCACTCCTAAGCTTTTAGAGAGAGAGGAGAAAAGAGAAAATGACAAAACCAGCCCAAAAAATGAAATTTTTAGCCTCTGTCCGTCACAGACCGATCGATCCGTCGCGATACCGATCGATCGGTCTTTCACGACTGCGTTGTTGGTCCAACTTTGAACAAGTATATCTCCTTCATCCAAACTCCAAATAAGATCGTTCTTATGCTCAAACAGAAGCCCCTGAAGTCTACATTTCAATGGTTCAAACCTCACACCAGGATTCATTTTGTACAAAACGTTATGGCCAATTTAGTGAAGGTATGTCACTTTCCTTCACACACTTTTCGCAGATTTTTGTCTAAACATCCATTAGAGCCTCATATTCTTCTTCTAACATATCCTTCATGTGCTTCCAAGCTCAAAACACTCACTAAGATCGAGTTTTAATTCTTATTCCCATAAACACTTAATCACTTCTAAAGTAAAACGGGTCAGGGTCTTACAACTCTCCCCCTTATAGAATTTCGTCCTCGAAATTCAACTCTGAAGCTCAAGCCAAACACCTCCCCATTAAGCATCAATCATCTCTAATGTAAACCCATTCATAGAAAACCTAAGACTGTCACCACACAACATAAATATATCCTCAAAGAATAGAGCGCCATATCGACTGCCCGCATGCGCAAAATCCCCATTGATGCTACTGTCACCCATACAACATCAAATCAAAATCTAACATACACAGCCAGAACCTCAATACACAATGCTCACTGAACACAATCCATTCCACATATAAATGCATAACACGAGGCCAGTCTATTCAGGAACCTAGTCCCAAACACCATTTTTACTTCCGAACATAGAGACTATCACCTCCATTCTCACCATCACATACCAGTTTAATCACATTTAACTTTCCAGGGACCATCTCCGTGAGTTTAACACACATCAGTGAACCCAGACACCGATCACGTGAAGTCATAGGTTTCACCCACATAAACTGTACTCTAGTTCTGAGGATCAACTAAGGACCATCCACCTTGATACCACATCATTATCCTGCTTATACTAACAATGCCATCACTGAAGCTGACAGGACGCTCATTCATGATCAACAACACAAACACCTACTAGGTGCCACCCCATTATCCAAGACAAGACTCCACACGATCAAATTACTACAAAATCAACTCTGCATCACAGCTACAAAATCAACATAGGTATCCACTAACCCACTTAAACCCAATTATACTTCTCGTGTAATGGCTCGCCACCACACAATTCAATACCTCACCCTCAAATCATTGATTCTAAATCTACGAATCAATTTCAAATCAAACATGATCACTTTCATCCGACGTCAACCTCAAACTTTAATACCAACACATACATTGATCCTTTGAATCCACAATAGCAAAGTTCTCAAGCCCACGGCTTATTCGTCAAATAACCAAACAAGACTTGTCCTTTACACTTAGCAACTTCTTCTTGTATTGAACTCGTCACGGCCGTCTCATCCCAAACCAAGCCATCATGTCAGTCTCGATAGGTCATACCAACCCAAGCTTTCAAAACATCAAATCCTTTTTGACTCATATCTTACCAAACTCTTGAGGCCACAATCCAAACATATGGTTATACCCAAAACACAACACTCACTACCGTCGACAACCATTCCTTGACTTTAAGAACTCTAAGTAGCTCGAGCCTCAAACAAAACACAAACTCTAACTAATCATAAGTCTATCAAAAACCTACCATGTGAATAACCCAGCCGCAAGGTTCCAACAAACTTCCCATTCCACCGAGAGCTAGAGGTGCAACCATACTCCACACCACCCAAAATAAGCTACAAACAACGATCAATAATCCTCCGTTACTCATTGCAAAAAAGACTCGACGCCTCAACACTAACCCTCTTGTCAGCAAGGGCAAACATTCCTGAGCTACCAATCCCATCTCGCGGGGAACACAAACCCACACTCTTACACCTACACGGTAGAGTAAATAAGCTCCATCCTAAAAACCCATGAGGAACTCTGTTCTCCGAGCACCCGACTCTGGTAGAGCCCATCAACACTAGGCCTCCAAAGAACCCTGTAAATCTCATCTTAAGGCCATATTGACCATAGTCACACCGTTATTGCCGACCCCAATCACAATACTCAGATCACCTAGTACACTAAGCTCCTAACTCTCAGATCTTCTTCGCACACACGCAAACTTCATCAATCCCCATACTCTGTACAACATATCCTATTGCGCTAAGACCTCCCTTCACAAGGTTGCACTTCATTGTCCTAACTCCCATTAGGCAAATCACAACCTCGAGCCCAATGTCCACGAAACTCACATAAAAAGTGCACGACATCAAACAAAGGAGACCCACTCTTGAAACCACTCATCCAAAGTTACTAATAACTCCCACGACCATGTAAACACCTCCCACACTTTTGCTTCCCAGGTACACATCTACCGCCGACACATTAACACATGGTTTCTCGCTTATCACTCCACACTTCTTTCTTCTGGGTAGCCAACATACCTACCTTTGAACCTAAGGTCTATAGACACCCCAATTTGACCCCGCCTAATCTTAAGTGAATTCGATAATGAAAACAGGTGGAATGGTGCTTCAGTTCGATCCTCAGGAAATGATCCAAGATCGGTATTTGAACCCATAACCTTTAAACCAATGAAATTATGTTGAACCATCGATAACTTGTTGTGCAAGTCATTCCCAAAGTGGCGACCGCCATATTCATTGTGGCGACCGTCAATAGAACCTCTTGAAAACCATAGCCAAAAGTGGCAACCATCGCCTTCAACCTGGTGACCGCCAACTTGCGTTGTGGCGACCACCAATAGAACCCTTTGGAACCTTCTTTCAACATGGCGACCGCCATGTCCAACCTGGTGACCGCCAACTCCAAATGGCCTGACGTATCCCAAAACATGGCAGCATTTTATTAGTAGATAAACTCTATAAATACCGTACCTTTGGTACATTTTCAAGGACAAAAAATTAGAGAGAGATTTAGATAGAGAAGCTCTGCCGAGTCATCGAGCAATCTGACATCCGACGCCGAAGCCCTGCCGAAATACCGAGACCCGAACCTTTGATATTCAAGCCTTGCTTGGATCACCACCCGAGGATTAGACCATTGAAGCACATTTCCTGTGAGACCCAGACCCATATCTTTTTGAAACTTATATATGTATGATGTGTTTATGTATATATATTTTTACGATGTATGACTTATCTGTTTTGATGCATGTTTATGTTTATCTGAGTATGCGGGGTCGGTTCCCGGGGTTGTAGGGAGTTGCTGTGCGAATTTCAAAATTTAAAAAAAAAAGATATTTTTGAGATATTTTGACTATAAATATCTTCCGTTCGATATTTTCATCAAAATATCTCCTCCTTCTCTCTCTCCAGCTTTAAACTCACCAAACGCTTTGCCTTCTCCCTAACTTCTCGGGATCCTGAGGCTTGGTTTTTGATAAACCAATTGCTGATCCTTAGTATCGACATCACGGTCTACGCATCCATCCAGTCAGAATTTCATTCTGGCGAATCTCAATTTTGCACGTGGATCGAGACGTCGAGTTTTGAACTCACCGAGATAAGATCCTAGACTGTATAACTGTTAGAGGATACCACGTGTAATTTATATGTTGTTTGACCGTGTAAAAACGCATGAAAAGGGTTGTGTTTAAGATGTGTTTTTTTAAAAAAAATTGCTTTTCGACGTTTCGGATGGATGAAATCATGTTTTGAGGGTTTCTTTTATGAATTTATGATAAGCTTGGGTTTACTTATCCTTGTGGGTATCAAAGACAGGAGTTTGAAGGCTTGATCCAAGATTTGAAAACCAAAATCGTTGCTCAAAAACGTGATCTGGGCTGGTTTAGTCGACTGAACCTATGAGTTCAGTCGACTGGATCATCATGTTGGAGGTTCAGTCGACTGGACCTGGGAGGTCAGTCGACTGAAATGGCTTCTATTTTGGTTCTCTTTTCCAGTGTGTTTTTCAGCCGACTGAACCTGGGCTGTTTTGGAAAATGATGTGTATTGGTTCAAGCTTTTCTTGTGCAATGTCTATCCGAGATTTTTATGAAATTATATGGTTTAAAAAGGGGTTATTAGAGGTTTTCAAAAGGATGTCTCACAATGGAGTCTTGGGAAAATTTTTTAAACGTGTTTGTGAAGGTTTGGAGCTAGCCTTTGGGGTTGAGTCTCGACTTCTAAAATGTTTTGGTGAAAATTATGTTTTCGACATGTTTTGTTTGATCTCCATGGTTCATGGATTGGATCCCTTTATATACATGTGTTGTATATCTGTTTTGCGAGTTGGTTTTGAAATGTTTTCCTTAGATGTACCGTGACAGTGGGTATTATTGAGTTGGGCTTCCATTGCTCCTCGGTGTAAGTCCGAAAACGTGCGCAGCGTAGGTGCTCTGTATCTCTGGATTAGTCCCCGTAAATTGAGCGTGGGTGCTCCGTACCCTCGGGCTTAGGTCCCATAAATTGAGTGTGGGTACTCTGTACCCTAGGGCTTAGGTACCATAAATTGAGTGGTTTGGTTGCCTCCGTTTATGGCGTCATTATCGTGACTCCTTATAGAACTTATCATTACTAAACCTGTGGGTTCGGGGTAATGGCCGAGAGTCTATAGTTGTTACCTTTGTCTGTGCGACAGAGTCGGTACATAAGATTACATTTTGTCGTGTCTCCTTGGCTGCGTGTCCCGAGTGGAGAATGCTGTGTTTTTCTGCTTTCCCTTAACTATGGCATGATATCTGTCAAGTTATATGCATAGTTTCAAGGATGGAAAACTGATGGTTTTTTAGAGAAAAACCTATTTTGGGCTTTTGTGGTCGAGTTCACTCCCACCATATGATTGCATGACCTGTATTATAGTTTACAGTTTATTTTCTATTGGGTTTCGGCTCATGGTGTGGGATTTTTACTGTAAAACCTTTTTCAGGAGAGCACGTGGAGTTGACCTAGTGGCAGAGGTGATGAAAGACTTGCTGTAGTTTTTTCCTATTTTTGGACATGTACTTTTACATGTGACGCCTGTTTGGGTTGGTTTTGTACGCCTTTGGGCGATATAATTATTCATGTATGAGAATGCATGTTACAGTTTTATGAGAGTTGAACTTGGGAATCTTTTATCCAAATATTGTATTTTGATATCCAACTATGAAAATCTATTTTTCTTAAATGTGTGTTTTGGTGGGATTTCGTGTGACCCTGATGTTTGGGGCATGACAACTTGGTATCAGATCTCTGGGTTCGAATACCTATGAGCCATGGGAAAGAGGGTACATCACCTTGTGAGAATGTGCATATGCTTGATTGCCTGTGTTTTAGCATTTTGTTAACATATGCATGATAGCTTGTTTATGTGGGTATGGAGGTTGGACTTTAGGATTGATTAGTCTTGCTTTCAGGCCTTTAGATTAACATACTTGGGAGCCATGTTAGAGATGCGTTTCGCGGACGTGATCTCTAGTAAGGAATCTGAGTAGGTTGTTCAGAGTGACGAGTCTTTCTTATTGGTTCTTCTCGGTATGTGAGATGTGATGATATGATTTTAAGTGGCTGTGTTAGCATGCTTATGTGTACTATGTATTTTACGTTAGCAATAACGTGTTGTAGGAAGCTTACCCTGTTATCTTGCTTTCTTATAGAGTCATGTTTGCGCGGGGTCGACGAGGCTGTGGTCGAGGCCGAGGCCGAGGCAGTGGTTCTGGCCGAAGTGACATTCCAGACCTAGATGTTGGGGATGCTAATGCACCCCACGGACCAGTTGGTGAGGGAGATTTGTTGCGTGAGATGGTCGGCTCCATCCGTTAACTGGCTGAGGCTACTAGGGGCAGGGAGAGTGTACCCAAATCGAGGGCAATGGTCGCAATGTGCGAGTTTCGCCGTATGGACCCTCCTACCTTTTCTGGGGATCCCAACCCCACGGTTGCCACTACATGGCTAGAGCTGGTCACCAGGATTCTGGATTCGCTTCAGATTGTGGAAGACGATCTGAGGGTTATATGTGCTGCCCTCCAGCTAAGGGGTAGCGCTCACATGTGGTGGAAGTTCGCCAAGACTACAGTGGCAGGTATATGGGAGGCATTCACGAGGGAATTTCTAGAGAAATACTTTCCAGCGATACTGAGGGATCGCTACAGAGAGGATTTCCTATTTCTGACTCAGGGGAGTACGTCAGTGGTGGAGTATGAGGCCGAGTTTACCAGCTTGTCCCGGCTAGCACAAGAGATCATACCTACTGATGAGTTCAAGGCAAACAGATTTGAGAGGAGTTTGAGGCCCGCTATTAGGGACAGAGTAGTAGCATTCCAGATGTAGGTCTATAGTGAGTTGGTATAGATGGCCATGAAAGTGGAGGACACTCTGAATGAGACGCGCCGAGACAAGGACAGTAGGGGTCAGCAAGGAGGGGAACATGTACAGTCCTAGGGGCGCAGGGAGAGCAAGCACCGACGGACATCTGGTCCGAGTTCGCATCTAGTGGGGTCGTATCTGCCACCGTCTTCTGCCTCTTCACCTCCCGTGGCTTCAACAGGACGGTCGGATCAGAGGGCACTTTGTCATAGATGTCAGCGACCAGGACATCGTGCGGCAGAGTGCTGAAGTCCAGCGCCTGTTTAGGCACAGTCACAATCGCAGGCTCAGGGAAGAGGGCCAGTGGTATGTTATGAGTGTGGCCAGTTTAGACACATCCGTAGGGATTACCCTAGAGGAGGGAGTATGTGGAGCACAGTTGGAGCATCTGTTACACCATCCTCCCAGGGACGACATCCATCCAGATTAGTAGAAGGGGGCGCTTCAGTGCAGTCAGGCAGATAATCTGCAGTTCAGGGCCACAGCGAACAGGCCAGAGCTTATGTTATAGCAGATCCCCGTTCATCCAGAGCACCGATTGTGCCCAATGCTGCTGCTACCACCTCCATGATCAGAGGTACTCTTCTAGTCTATAGATTATGGGCCAGTGTCCTTATTGACATGGGAGAATCGCATTCGTTTATATCATTTGCTTTTGCATAAGCTTTGGGGTTGAAAATAGACTTGTTGGGTAGTGCTTTGAGTGTGGAGACCCCAGTCAGTGGGAGTGTGATGGTGAGTTCTGTGTGTAGATCCTGTGTATTAGAGGTCGCCGGTCATTGTTTAGATTTTGACTTTATCATTCTAGTCATGACCACGTTTAATGTCATCATAGTGATGGATTGGCTGACCACCTATCATGCCTTTATCGATTGCGTTCGAAGAAGGGTAACGATCTGTACACCGGCAGGAGATTATTTTTGTTTTGTGGGCGACCGGGGTGAGAGTTTGGTATCTTTCCCCGGAATCGTGCAGAACCAAAGCAACCTGCGTTTCCTCTTTGCTGCTCTCATGTTGGATGATGAGGTTAGGGTTCGAGGAAAGTTACCTTCGGTGGTCTGTGACTATTCTAATGTTTTTCCACATGATCTATTTGAGTTGCCACCGAGCCGTGAGGTAGAGTTCTCCATTGAGTTGATTCCAAGGGTTACTCCCATATTTATGCCGTCTTATCGGTTTACACCCACTGAGCTGCGTGAGGTCAAGGTACTTCTTCAAGAGTTATTGGATAGGGGGTTTATATGCTCGAGTACTTCATCGTGGGGAGCTCCTGCTCTTTTTGTCAAGAAGGATGGATCCTTACGTTTGTGCATCGATTACCGGAAGCTGAATCAGATAACAGTGAAGAAAAAGTATCTTATGCCGAGGATAGATGATTTGTTTGATCAGTTGAAGGGGTCGAGCTATTTTTCAAAGATTGATTTGAGATCAGGATACCACCAGTTACGGATTAGGGACGAGGACATAGCGAAGACCGCATTCTGGACTTGCTATGGTCACTATGAGTATTTGGTCATGCCGTTCGGTCTGACAAACGCACCAGCGACATTTATGGGTTTGATGAACCGCATCTTTCATTCGTATTTGGATAGCTTTGTGGTAGTGTTTGTGGATGATATTCTCATCTACTCACCTACTAGGGAGGCGCATGAGGACCATCTACGCATTGTCCTACAGACTTTGAGAGAGCACCGCTTGTACGCCAAGTTTGAGAAGTGCAAGTTTTGGATGTTTGAGGTGAGGTTTCTTGGACACGTAGTGTCGACAAACGGAGTAGCAGTGGATTCACCAAAGACAGATGCTATGACAGGTTGGGAGCGACCGAAGAACGTCTTCGAGATTCATAGCTTTCTGGGCTTAGCAGGGTATTATCAGCGATTTGTGAAGGATTTTGCTAGACTTCCTGCACCGATGACGCGTCTGACGCGGAAGGGAGTTGTATTTGTTTGGAGTGAGGCCTGTGAGTCAGCATTCTAGGAGCTAAAGACGAGGCTGACTAGCGCTCCAGTGTTGATTATCCCGAAGCGAGGCTTGGGGTATACTGTGTATTGTGATGTCTCACACGACGGTCTTGGATGCGTTTTGATGCAAGAAGGGAAGGTCATAGCTTACGGTTCTCGGCAATTGAAGATCCATGAGAAGAACTACCCGACACACGATCTGGAGTTGGCAGCCGTGGTCTTTGCCCTGAAGACATGCCGTCATTATCTTTATGGTTAGCATTTCGAGGTTTTCTCCGATCACGAGAGCTTAAAATACTTGTTTTCGCAGAAGGATCTGAACTTGCGCCAACGACGATGGATGGAGTTGTTGGAGGATTATGATTTTGACTTGCAGTATCATCCTGGGAAGGCCAACGTTGTAGCTGACGCTCTCAGCTGGAGATCTCATGGCTCGTTAGCTTCTGTAGCTATACTGGAATGGGACATGCTTGGAGAGGTTGGGGAGTTTGATCTCTGTCTTAGGGATGCAGCGACGGAGGCCACCTTTTTTTCAGTAGTTTCACGACCAGCATTGATTGCACGAGTGTTGGAGATCCAGCAGACGGACCAGGAAGCTCAGATGACACGAGATCGTGTTACTAGTGGAGAGGATACAACAGGATGGGTTGTGGGTTCAGACTAGATTCTGAGATTAGCCGAGAGGTTGTTTGTGCCAGAGTCCTGCCGAGCTGATATACTACATGAGTGTCATCATTCTCGCCTTGCAGTGCATCCTAGAGGCACGAAGATGTACCATGACTTACATCGTCAGCTCTATTGGACAGGAATGAAGAAGGATGTGCTTCAGTTTGTTTCTCGGTGCCTTACTTGTCAGCAAGTAAAGGTGGAACACCAAAAATCGGGAGGATTATTACAGCCGTTACCAGTATTCGAATGGAAGTGGGAGAACGTCACGATGGACTTTGTGTCGGGACTTCCTCGCTCGCCTAGGCAACACGACGCCATTTGGGTTGTGGTTGATTGGTTGACGAAGTCTGCACACTTTCTCCCCATCCACGTGAAGGATTCGGTGGACCGACTGAGTAGACTGTATGTCAGAGAGACAGTCAGGTTGCACGGAGTGCCAGTGTCTATAGTTTCTGACAGAGACCCGCGCCTCACATCGCGCTTTTGGCAGAGTCTTCAGGAGGCTTTAGGGATGAACTTGATGTTCTGTACTACTTTTCACCCCTAGACGGATGGTCAGTCTGAGAGGACCGTACAGATTCTGGAGGATATGCTGAGGGCTTGTGTTCTTGACTTCAGAGACTCGTGGGAGGATCATCTACCATTAGCAGAGTTTGCATACAACAATAGCTATCAGTACAGTATTGGGATGGCACCGTATGAGGCTTTGTACGGTAAACCGTGTAGGTCACCAGTGTGCTGGACCGACGTGGGGGAGACCACAGTTTTGGGACCAGACATAGTGCTGGAGACGACAGAGAAGATCGCAGTGATTCGCCAGCGTCTTCAGACAGCTCAGAGCTGTCAGAAGAGTTATGCAAATCAGAGGAGACGACCTTTGGAGTTTGTAGTGGGGATCATGTGTTTCTGAAGGTATCACCTCGTAGAGGTTTGTTCATAGCGGGAAGCTATCACCGCGCTTCGTTGGGCCTTTTGAGATTCTTGACAGGGTTGGGGAGGTTGCTTATCGTTTAGCGTTGCCACCTCAGTTAGCATCTGTGCATAACGTGTTCCACGTTTTCATGCTTCGAAGGTACGAGCCTGATCCTTCACATGTGCTAGATTGGGCTGAGTTACGGATTGATGAGGATGCCACTTATGAGGAGCGTCCGGTGAATATTCTTGATACAAAGGAGCAAGTGTTGCGAGGCAGAACAATTGCTTATGTCAAGGTCCTATGGCTTCATCACAGGGTTGAAGAAGCTACATGGGAGCTGGAGTCGGGAATGCGTGCTAGATATCCAGAGCTTTTTCCTTTGTGACCTTGTAATGAATTTCGGGGGCGAAATTCCTTAAGGGGGGAGAGTTGTGAGACACGGACCTGTCTCTTTTTGAGACTTATACATGTATGACGTGTTTTTGTATATATATTTTTACGATGTATGACTTATCCGTTTTGATGCATGTTTATGTTTATTTGAGCATGCAAGGTCGGTTCCCAGGGTTATAGGGAGTTGCTGCGCGAATTTCAAAATTTTCAAAAAAAAAAGATATTTTCGGGATATTTTGACTATAAATATCTTCCGTTAGATATTTTCATCAAAATATCTCCTCCTTCTCTCTCTCTAGCTTTAAACTCACCAAACGCTTTGCCTTCTCTCTAACTTCTCGGGAGCCCGGGGCTTAGTTTTTGATAAACCAACTACTGATCCTTGGTATCGGCATCGTGGTTTACACATCCATCCAGTCAGAATTTTATTCTTGCAAATCTCAATTTTGCACGGGGATCGAGACGTTGAGTTTTGAACTCATCGTGGTAGGATCTTAGACTGTATAACAGTTAGAGGGTACCACGTGTAGTTTATATGTTGTTTCACTGTGTAAAAACGAATGACACGGGTGTTTGTGCTCAAGATGGGTTTTTGGTTTAAAAACTGCTTTTCGGCGTTTCTGGTGGATGAAATCATGTTTTGAGGGTTTCTTTTATGGATTTATGATAAGCTTGGGTTTACTTATCCTTGTGGGTATCAAAGACAGGAGTTTGAAGGCTTGATCTAAGATTTGAAAACCAAAACCGTAGCTCAAAAACGTGATTTGGGCTAGTTTAGTCGACTGAACCTATGAGTTCAGTCGACTGGATCATCATGTTGGAGGTTCAGTCGACTGGACCTGGGAGGTCAATCGACTGAAATGGCTTCTGTTTTGGTTCTCTTTTCCAGTGTGTTTTTCAGTCGACTGAACCTAGGCTGTTTTGGAAAATGATGTGTTTTCGTTCAAGCTTTTCTCGTGCGATGTCTATCCGAGGTTTTTATGAAATTCTATGGTTTAAAAAGGGGTTATTAGAGGTTTTCAAAAGGATGTTTGAAAACAGAATCTTGGGAAAACTTTTCAAACATGTTTGTGAAGTTTTGGAGCTAGACTTTGGGGTTGAGTCTCGACTTCTAAAATATTTTGGTGAAAATCATGTTTTGACATGTTTTGTTTGATCTCCATGGTTCATGGATTGGATCCCTTTATATACATGTGTTGTATATCTGTTTTGTGAGTTGGTTTTGAAATGTTTTCCATAGATGTACCGTGACAGTGGGTATTGTTGAGATATGCTTCCATTGCTCCTCGGTGTAAGTCCAAAAACATGCACAGCGTAGGTGCTCAGTACCTTCGGGTTAGTCCCCGTAAATTGAGTGTGGGTGCTCTGTACTCTCGGGCTCAGGTCCCGTAAATTCAGTGTGGGTGCTATGTACCCTCGGGCTCAGGACCCATCAATTGAGTGGTTTGGTTGCTTCCGTTAATGGCGTCGTTGTCGTGACTCCGTATAGAACTTGTCGTTACTAAACCTGTGGGTTCGGGGTAATGGACGAGAGTCTATAGTTGTTACCTTTGTCTGTGCAGTAGAGTCTGTACATAAGATTACATTTTATCGTGTCTCCTCGGCTGTGTGTCCCAAGTTGAGAATGCTGTGTTTTACTGCTTTCCCTTAACTGTGGCATGATATCTATTAGGTTATATGCATAGTTTTAAGGATGGAAAACTGATGGTTTTTGAGAGAAAAACCTGTTTTGGGCTTTTGTGGTCGAGTTCGCTCCCACCATATGATTGCATGACCTGTATTACAGTTTACAATCTATTTTCTATTGGGATTCGGCTCACTGTGAGGGATTTTTGCTGTAAAACCTTTTCCAGGTGAGCATGTAGAGTTGACCAAGTGGCAGAGGTGTTGGAAGACTTGATGTAGTTTTTTCCTATTTTTAGACATGTACTTTTACATGTGACGCCTATTTGGGCTGGTTTTGTACGCCTTTGGGCGATATGATTATTCATGTATAAGAATGCTTGTTTGTCACGCCCCAAACTTCGAGTCACGTGAAACACCCACAACAAACAATTATAACACCTAGCCCGAGAACACACTCGCAATGTAAACATACATGCATTGTATATAAATGCCAAATGGCATACATTACACGGCTCTAACGCCGATAAACATGTTACAACATACATGTAACAAAACTAGAAAAAAGGAAGACTACACTCTTCCACCTCCTTCGGCACCTCCAAATCAACCTGTGTGACCAGTACCTGAAGAAAATCAAAATCCCACACCGTGAGCCAAGACTCAGCAGAAACTAGACAAGCATGTAATATAAATAAAACATGCTAGGAAATCGAAGTGCAGTTTTCGACTCTCTTTCAAGCCATAAAGCAATTTGAAAACAGTTTTAGATCACGACTCACCTGAGCTAGAAAACCATTTTCACATGCAATGGGAAAGCGAGGATAAAAACCATTTTTCGACTCATCAGAGCCTTGAAGACGATTCTAGTATTACGACTCCCGTAGGCCGATAATACAATTTTAAGAAAATTGGTCTATCCGTCCCAAAATGCAATACATGCAATTCATGAATCTTCTCGGACTTTTACCGAAGGACCACTACCCCAACTAATGCATCTTCTCAGAATTTAACCGAAGGACTACCCCAGCCCCAATAGCTTACACACCGGCTTTCACAGCCTACCTCATACACCGGCTTTCGCAGCCTACCTCATACACGCACATGTGCATCATCAACCAAGATTTACATCTACTGGATCACAGATTCATCTAATCCATTTCATACACATATGCAAACCTAA
>JAUMHN010417336.1:0-13657 GCA_032360265.1 Heliamphora ciliata
AAGCGCGATGGGCATAAGGTGGCATTTTTAGTCATTTATGTTGATGACATTCTCCTAATCGGAAACGATGTGGGGTTACTATCCTCAGTGATGGTGTGGTTATTGAGTCAATTTAACATGAAGGACTTGGAAAAAGCGGGCCAAATCCTTGGGATCAAGCTCATACGAGATCGATCACGTATGATGTTGGGCTTATCCCAACCCCGTTATATTAACTTGATTATTGCTCGATTTGGCATGAAAAATTCCAAGAAAAGATTTATTCCTTTCAAACATTGGATTACTCTATCTAGGCATCAGTGTCCTAGGATACCTCAGGAGATAGAGAGGATGAGAGGTATTCCTTATGCTTCGACAGTAGGAAGTCTCATGTATGCCATGCTTTGCACTAGAACAGATATCTGTTATGCCTTAGGCATGGTAAGCAGTTATTAGTCTAATCTAGAGGAAGAGCATTGGACTGCAGTCAAGAATATACTCAAGTACCTGAAAAAGACTAGGGAGTATATATTGGTGTACCAGGCTGATAGTCTTATACCTCCTGGGTATACTGACTCAGATTTCTAAGCAGATAGAGATTTTAGAAGGTCCTCCTCGGGCTATGTGTTTACCTTGGGAGGTGGAGCCATCAGTTGGAGGAGCGTGAAGCAGTCTTGTATTGTTGACTCTACCATGGAGGCTGAATATGTTGCAGCTAAAGAAGCGGGTTGGCTCAGGAACTTCCTAAAGGACTTGGATGTGGTACACTCGGTACAATCGCCTATTGTACTCTATTGTCATAACAGTGGAGCGATTGTGTACTCGAAGAAATCAAGAGTCCACAAACGGGAAAAGCACATTGAGAGGAAATATCATCTCATCAGGGAGATTGTGCAGCGTTGAGACATGGTAGTTTCCAAGATAGCATATGCGGATAACCTAGCAGATCCTTTTACTAAGGAGTTGTCTCAGAAAGTCTTTGATGACCATGTAGAAGGGTTAGGTGTCGGGTGTGTTCCTGCATCACTTTGAGTACAAGTGAGAGATTGTTGGGAATGTATACTGAAAAGTCATGCTTTTTTATGTATTTTATTCTGGATCCATGGCATATTAATGAGAAACATTTGAGATGGTTTTGCATTTATGGTTTCATATTTACATTTGTGACGTATTAATGCATAGTCCGTATATTCTGTCCAGTATTGGACTCGGTGTGTGCTGCACGGAAGATCGGATCAAAGTTTCTAATAGATTATACAGGTAGGCTCACAATCATAATGGACCCGAATATTCTATCGGTACGATTGTAGTACATCGTTATAGTAGCTGGTCTTGGCTGGGTCGAAGGATCGAATTCAGGTTTTGAAAATTCGATGTTCGAGCTCGATGTGCTAGTACACTTGGAGTGTATTGAGCAGATCAACGGGATGTTCGATTCTATACTGACTATATGAATTGATCCATATCCCGTATTATCATGTATTGCACGAACTCTTATTCCCGAAGTGATTGATTAATTGTGTTCAGATAATGTACAGTACTTTGAGTCATCAATGGTTGAGATTTTCTCCATGAGATCAACAATACGGATGAGTTGGGTACTGGCATTATTTGTCCAATGATTGATAATCAGCTGACGGAAACCACGTCCGATTTAGGTTGAGAAGTTCCCCCTCGTGTGCTTTACTTATAGGTTTGATTATGCTAAACCTGTACAGTGGATCTTCGGATCCGGCATATCAAAAGGTTAAGCGGTGCGGTTAGAGGAGAAGAGTTTAAATTGGGTTGTCAGTAACCTAATTTATTTATCGGGAATCCATATCTTAAACGTGGGGATAATTCAGTGTATTTGATAATTGGAAACACAAGACATAATTTGACTTAGGGCCAGGAGTTCAATCAGGACCTTTAGTGGAATAAGTTCTGGTTCGTATGGGAAATAATCTAACTCGGGGACAGAGTTAGGGATATCCAATTTTCTCGGACGGTTAGCTCGAGTCCTATACTTTCTCGTGATCTCTCACGTAGCCCATAATACGCACGGATATTTTTTCTTGTTGGTTTCGGTAATTATTTAATTTAATTGAAATGTCGGTTTTGCTGCCGGAAACATTCGGGAATTAAATTAAATTAATGAGTGGCGGTTTTGGTATTTGGCTCACATAGGGTTTACTCCATAAGTGGTCTGCCCTAGGAGATGATGGGATTGATTATTTATGTTAAGTATATCTCTGTATATCCTTTTAGGAAAGAGAGTATATACTTAATATAATTTTGATATATTCTTATATATTAAAAAAGAGGCTCATTAATCAAACACTAACGCTAATACTCCTACATAGCCGCCGCCCCCTTCTCCTCTTGGGCAACTAATTTTATTTTTTTGGAGATTATTGTGTGAGAAGAAATCAAAAGAAGGAAGAACACTTCGATCGAAATTGGTGCCCACACATCGTGATCGTCGCAGTGCGTCCGGGTCATACGTGAGAAGATTCCAAGGTCGTCTTCAACGTATTCGGGATTTCTTGAAACTTTTTGACAAGTTTTATAAAGGTATTAAACTATTAAAATCATTATAGTTTTCATTTTTCATGAAAATTGCATACGCCATTTTTTACTGTCACGACGTCGATTCAAAAATTAATTTTTTCCGTTGCGCGGCTCCTTCTCCAACACCCTAAGTCTTGGTGTGCCAGGAAAATCTTGCACATGCTAATAGAAGACTAGGAACCTCAAGCCCTAAAGATTAGGCACCCTAAGCCTTGGTGAGCTAGGTAGATCCTTCATGCCCTAAAGATTAGGCATCCTAAGCCCTGGTGCGCCAGGTAAACGCTGCACGTTCTAGTGGAAGATCAGGAACCCTAAGCCCTAGTGCGCCAGGAAATCCCATCACATCCAGTTGAAGACTAGGAACCTCCAGCCCTAAAGCTTAAGCACCCTAAACCTTGGCGAGTCAAGCAAATCCAGCACATCCTAATAGAAGATTAGGAACCCTAAGTTCTAGTGAGCTAGGAAAACCTAGCACGTCCTAGTAGAAGACCAGAGACTCTAAGCCTTGGTGCGCCAGGCAAATCTTTATCTTATGTTATTTTGTGTTAAGAAAAATAAATAAATAAAAACAAAAAAATAATAATAAAGATAAAAATCTTCCCCTCTTTGCCTCTAGATTTTTTAAAATTTTCCTAAATTTTTCTTAATTTCCTAAGATTTTAAAAAAAATCTTGATTTTTCTAGAATTTTTTAAAATTGTCTAGGATTTTCTAAAATTTTTCTTAATTTTTTAAGATTTTTTTAAAAAAATTCTTGATTTTTCTAGGATTTTCTAAATTTTTTTTTCATTTTTTAGGATTTTCTAAATTTTTTTAATTTTCTAAGATTTTTGAAAAAAATTTCTTTATTTTCTAAGATTTTTGACAAATTTTCCTTAATTTTCTAAGATTTTTGAAAATTTTCTTTAATTTTCTAAGATTTTTGAAAATTTTTGTTGATTTTCTAAGATTTTTGAAAAAAATTTGTTAGTTTTCTTGGATGTTTAAAAATTTTTTTTTTTAGGATTTTTGAAAAAATTTCCTCCTTAGATTTTCATGCCCCAAAAATAAAAAATAGAAAACCAATCCCTTAGATTCTTTGTGTTTTTTTCCAAAAATAAAATAAAAAAGATAAAAAAATTGTGTCCCTTTGTTTGTATCTAAATCCCAATCCTAATGCCTCAACTGTTTTAATCTCCTTTACACAGGTACCTAAGTTAGCCAGCATCAAAGTTTATTCTTTTTACATGTTTTACATATTCGATTCATTCATCAGATCTCAAACATGGCATAGATATCAAAATATTGCATCATCATCACATCGTATCATCATATATCACATAGGGGATCCTAGGCATATGTCTATGTTTGCGATATATCATATAAACATGCTTTGATATTGAAACAGTAAGGATAGGGAACCTATCGAAGGGCGCTGACGAGAGATGTGTTGGCCAGGCTCCCGAAGAAGAACATCCGCAGCAACGGTGTCAATGGTTGGATCGTAACACCTCACCCCACCCGGAACCAGTCGGTGGCGTACCGGGGCGTAGGTGTGAGGATCGAAAGGCGCTGGATGGCCCTCCCCAGCATGAGGATCAAGGAAGTTAGCCATCTCGGCCTCAGCAGCAGCATCTGCAGCTACTTGTGCCTCGGCAGCTGTTCGTGTCTCCTCCTCAACGACACGGTGAGAGGCACACTCCGCCTCGAGAGCAATGGCGTCCATCGCACCCAGCAGAGTAGAAGGCTGAGTGGTGGTAACCCCGCCAGCAGGGAGGCTAGTGGTCGTGGCCCCAAGGGTCCCCATGATGGAGGTCTCACTCGCTGAAGAACCTCAGATAGCTCCTGCGATATCCTCAAGATGCCCGTGTTTCGCCATAAGAAGAAGGAGTTCAAAGGTCGCAAGGAAATCAAGAAGTTCGAGAGAGTTCGAGAGCACAAGGGAAGCTAGAGAGAGTAGGTATGAGAGAAAAGAGCCCATTTCACGCGCCTCAGGAATCGTATGCGTGCCTGGAAGTGGCGGTCGCCACCTTCTATTACAGCGACCGCTAGGTTATTCAAACGTCATGCGGCGACCGCCATGTTAAAGGGGTTTTGATCCGGCGACCGCCATGTCAGACGGGTTTTGTTTCGGCGGTCGCTAGGTTGTAAAGACGTCATGTCAATAGTCTCGAGCTTCGTACCTAGCGACCGCCAGGTCAGTTTTCCATCATAGTGTTTTGGGGTTTTGAGAAGGGCTGTTTTGGTGTTTTGTGTGATTACTGTGTGTTTGTTTATATTGTGTGCATCTTTTATTGATATTTGTTTTAGGATTTATCATTGTGTGTTTTGGTTTAAATTTTGTGTGTGTATTTTTCAAAAATAATTTTCATATCTGGTGTGTGTGTTTTTCAATATAATTTTGTTTTGTGTGTTTTTCTACCCTTATCTTTTTGTGGTTTTCTTATGATAAATTTAATTTTAAGCAGTGACTTGATTTTTAATTATTTTTATCCCGTGACTCGTCTTGAATTTTTAGGTTTTGACTCGATCTATTAATCCGTGGTCTTCTCGATATATTTAATTTTAAGTCGTGACTTGACTTTTAATTATTCTTATCCTATGTTTCATCCTGAATTTTTAAGTTTTGACTCCATCTATTAATTCTTGATTTTTCTCTTTATAGATTTAATTTTAAGTCGTGACTTGGCTTTTGATTATTTTTATCTCGCTTTTGTCTCAAATTTTTAGGTCTTGACTCGACCTATTAATTCGTGGTTTTCCTCCTGATGAATTTAAATTTAAGCCGTGACTTGATTTTTAATTATTCTCATCTCATGCTTCGTTTCGAATTTTTGGGTCTTGACTCGACCTAACTAATTCATTGTTACTCTTTCGGTTAAGATAATTTTTTGGATCTTGACTCGATTCTTTTGATTATTTTATCCCTAGCCGAGTTCTTAGATCTTGACTCGATCTTTGACTTTATGCTCCATTTAGATTTTGACTCGATCTTTAGGGATTATTTGATCATATCAGTGTTTGCATCATATTAGCACCTGCATCGTGTTTATTCTCTTGCGTTTGTGCATTCGCCCCATGAACTACGCTTTTTGTCTGATCCCTAGCAAAGGGGTACGTAGGCAGCTCGATGGAAATTTCAGTACGACCAACATCACATGCATGCTTGTGTGCTTGTGGCCTAAGATTGACGGCTCGGTCAAATAGATGTTGTCTCTGGATCTTTGATATAACTTGTATCACGCGTTGCTATACAAGTTATATTAAAGAGGGACAACTGTAGACATCCCAATTTGACCCTGCCTAATCTTGAGTGAATCCAATGATGAAAACAATTGGAATAGTGCTTTAGTACAATTCTCAAAAAATGATCCAAGCTCGATATTTGAACCCAATGATCAAAACCTTCAAACTAGTGAAATCATCTTGAACCGCCGTGTGGGAACCCTGGGGTCGCCATGTTAATTGTGGCAACCGCCAATAGAATTTCTTGAAAACCCTAGACAAAGTGGCGACCACCACATTTGAACCATGGGGTCGCCAACTTCATTGTGGCGACCGCCATAAGAACTTCTTGGAGCCTTCCCATTTGTGGCGGCCACCAACTCTTAACCCGACGACCGCCAACTCCAAATGGCCTTACGTATCCCAAAACGTGTTAACATTTCATTGGTTGAAGAATTCTATAAATACTGTACCCTCTAGTACATTTTTAGGACAAAATTTTAGAGAGAGAAACTCTGTCGAGGCACCGAGCAATTCCGAGCCCTGACGCTAAAATCCTACCAAAGTACCAAAAGCTGAACCTCTGACGCCAACATTGAAACCCTAACTTGGATATTGAGGATTGGACTGTTGACACCATTCACCGACTCAAGGATTCACTAGCGATCTAGGTATTCTATTTGGATCCCTGGTCTTTCTACCTCCATTTTCTATCTCTTTGAAGTGACCGAATTAATTTAGTTGTTTTATCTTGCATATGATCCTTATATTGCTCATTAGTCATTCTAATCATAAGATTTCATTTGGTTTGTAATGAATGTGTATAGTTTTAGTAAACTAGTTAAAATTATATTATAATCTCAATTTTATTTGTTTAGTTTGTTTACCTTACCCGTGTTACACATTCACACTAAGCACATTATTACTTTTCATTAATTCACCAATTAGTGCTAACATATTTTGGCAATTACAACTTATTAATATTGTTATTTTCATAATCAATGCACTTATATTTATATGAATGTAGTTGTTCATATTACATTCTTATCTTTTAGTTGAGTGTTTTTCCTTTCTTTTGATATTAGCCTAATTTTTTCTTTCTCTTTTCTTTTATGCACTAGGTCATTAAATGTTAGTTTAACTTCTCTTTTAATTGTTTTTCCTTTACCTAATTTTGCTCTTTTGGCTAGTTCAATATTTTCTTTATGTTCTTTATTTTCCCTTTTAAGTGTTAGCATAGTTTTCTCTTTCAATGCTAGTTTAATTCTTCTTTAATAATGTCCCTTGTTGGTTTTTCTTCTTTTTTTTTCAAAAATTCACAAAACTTTTTAATGCTAGTTTTCATGACATTTTTTTATTTCTCTTTTCTTTTCTTATACTTACAAAATCTTTTAATGATCAAATCCCTTTTCTTTTTATTATTTTATTTTCACCACAAATCTTTTGTTAAATAGCTTAAGCTTGCTAACTTAGTTTAATTTTTCTTAGTTTATGCTTATTAGTTTATTTTGCAATTAATGTTCTCAAATAATGTCAATTCTAATTCCTTGTTTTTTTTTAGTTTTTTTTCTTTCTCTTTTAGAACCTTTTGTCTTTGACTTAATTTTTCTTTATAAATCATCCTTTTTATTTTCATTAAAATCTTTAAACTCTCTTTGTTATAAAACCCTTATTTTTAATTTCTTTGTTAGTAAGTTTTCTTTTAATGTAAAATTTTTCTTTTATGCATATTTTGTTTTACATTTAGTATTTCTCTTATTAAAAGTTCATTATGTTAATGCTAACATAGTTTATTTTGGTAATATGTATGTTTTAATTACTTTCATGTTTAGAATAGTTTAGTTTATCTTTTACTAACAATTCATATTTTGGTAATTTTAGTAATTTTTAGCATGTTTTTCATTCTTTGAATCATGTTAATTTTAGTATTATCACATGCGAGTTTGTTCCATGTATCATTTAGATAGAAATTGCATGCCATAGGACTTAGAATTTTCTTTTTTTTTTCTAATTTGCTTTGGTTTTGAGTTCTATATACATATGTTATGTATTTTTATTATTTGATTTTGGATCACTTCTCACCTCCATTTTCTGTATTTGCATGCATTTGAAAAATCTAATTAAGAACCAATGATGATTAGTAGAGACCGACCCACTGTTGGGCGAATGGGATGTCTAACACCTTTTCCGATTCGTACCTTAGGCTCCGAAATCTTTTTCTCTGGTTAACGTTTTAAATATCAGTAGCCATTTTATTTTTCTTAATTTTTCTTAAAAATCAAGTGACAACTCTATTTTTAACAAATGAATTTTTTAAATTTAGCTTTCAAGGTGTTAAAATGTTTTTCAAACATCCTTTAAATTTTTATATTTTTGACCATTTTCAAACCCAAAGTTTTGGCGCCACAACGAGTTTGTAGATCTTGTGAGTTAGAGGTCATCGGCCGCTATTTAAAGTTTGATTTCATTATTCTCGATATAACCACATTTGATATCATCCTAAGAATAAATTGGCTGACCACCTATCATGCCATATCGATTGTGATCGATGGAGGCATTGATTTGTACACCTGAGGGTGATTGTTTTTGTTTCGTGGGTGATTAGAATGATGGTTCAGTGCCCATGCCCGATGTTGTGTGAAATCGAGGAAACCTTTGTTTCCTTTTTTCTACTCTCATGTTGGAGGAGACTATTGGTGTTCGGGGAGAGTTTCCCTCTGTGGTTTGTGACTACCTAGATGTCTTTCCTGACGATCTATTCGAATTGCTACCAAGTCATGAGGTAGAGTTTTTTATCGATCTCATTCCGAGAGCTGCTCTTATTTCGATGCCATCTTATCATTTTGCATCAGTAGTGTTGCGAGAGCTCAAGGTATAACTTCACGAGTTGCTAGATAAGGACTTTATATGCCCGAGTACGTCGCTGTAGGGAGCTTCGACCTTGTTTACCAAAAAGAAGGACGAGTTTTTGAGGTTGTGTATTGATTATCGAAAGCTAAATCAGGTAACAGTGAAGAACAAGTATCCTATGCTAAGAATTGATAATTTGTTTGATCAATTAAAGGGTTCGTGTTGTTTTTCGAAGAAGAACTTGAGGTCAAGGTATCACCAATTGAGGATCAGAGAAGAGGACATACCAAAGACCGCTTTTTGAACTCGTTATGGTTACTATGAGTTTTTAGTCATGCCGTTCAGTTTGACGAACGCACCTGCGAACGTTAATAGACCTAATGAACCGCATATTTTGTCAATATCTTGACAGTTTTGTAGTCGTATTTGTAAAAGACATTCTTATCTACTCACCATCGAGGGAGATACATGAAGAATATCTACGTATTGCTCGGTAGCTTTTGAGGGAACATCGACTATACGTAAAATTTGAGAAGTGTGAATTTTGGATGCCTAAGGTAAAATTTCTTGGACATGTAGTGTCAAGGGATGGAGTATCTGTGGACTCTTCGAAGATTGATACAGTGATGAGTTGAGAATGATCAAAGAATGTGTTTGAGATTCGCATCTTTTTGGGTTTGGCAGGCTACTAGCAACGATTCGTGAAAGATTTTTCTCGACTAGCCGTGCCGATGACTCGCCTTACACAGAAGGGAGTAAAGTTTGTTTGGACTGAATCTTGTGAATTGGCATTCCAGGAATTAAAAAAGATATTGGCAAGTGTGCTAGTGTTAGTTATTCTAGAACGGGGTTTGGGTTACACCGTCTATGGTGACGCATTGCATGATGGCTGAGGATGTGTCTTGATGCAGGAAGGTAAGGTTGCGGCTTATGAATCTCGGTAGTTGAAGACTCACGAACAGAACCATCTAACACAAGACTTGGAGTTAGCAGTTGTGGTTTTTTCCTTGAAGGCATGGTGGCACTACCTTTACGATGAGCATTTTAAGGTTTTCTCCAATCACAAAAGTTTAAAGTATCTATTTTTTTTAGAAAAACCTAAATCTACACCAGCAAAAGTGGACGAAGTTTATAGTGGACTACGATTTCGATCTCTAGTATCACCCGGGAGAGGCCAATGTCATGGCCGATGCTCTTAGCAGGGGATCTCATGGTTCATTAGCTTCTATTACAATGCGAGAGTGGGACATGCTTGAGGAGGTTATTAAGTAACAGAGGAGGGTGCGATGTTATTTTCAGACGTTTCATAACCTATGTTGATTACCTGTGTTCTGGAGGCTCAATAAACGGATCAGGAAGCTCAGATGTTGCGGGATCGTGTTGCTAGTGGGGAAGACACCAAGGGGTGGGTGGTAAGCCCGGATTAGAGTCTAAGGTTTGCTGGGAGAGCGTTTGTGCTAGAGTCATGCCGTGACTATGTGTTACATGATTTTTCCTATTCTCGTCTTGTAGTGTACCAAAGAGGCACCAAGATGTATCATGATTTGCACCGATTATTTTGGTGGAAGGAAATGAAGAGAGATGTAGTTCAGTTTGTTTCTCGGTGCCTTACTTATCAGCAAGTGAAGGCAGAACATTAGAGGCCAGCAGGATTGCTACAGCCGTTGCTAGTATTAGAGAGGAAGTGAGAGAACATCACGATGGATTTTGTATATAGACTTCCGAGACCGCGTAAGGGACATGACGCTATTTGGGTTGTGGTTGATATATTAACGAAGTCTGCACACTTTCTTCTCATACGTGTAAAGGATTTCGTGGACAAGTTGAGTAAGTTGTATACCAGTGAGATTGTTCGGTCACATGGTGTGCCTGTATCTATTATTTTGGACCGAAACCTGCATTTTGCGTCATGTTTTTGCAGAGTCTTTAGTCAGCTTTGGGGATGAATTTGCTTTTCAACACTGCTTTTCACCCTCAGACGGACAGTCAGTCCGAACATACTATACAGATTTTGGAAGACATGTTGAGAGCTTATGTACTCAATTTTTGGGGGTCTTGGAAGGATCATCTGCAGTTGGCAGAGTTTGTGTATAATAATAACTATCAGTCTAGTATTGGAATGGCGCATTTTGAGGCCTTATATGGCTGACCGTGTAGGTCACTGATATGTTAGACAGAGGTGGGAGAAGTAGGAGTTCTAGGACCCGACTTGGTGCGTGAGACAACGCAAAAGATTACCATGATTTGCCAACGCTTGGTGACGGCCCAAAGTCGTCAAAAGAATTACACAAATCAAAGGAGAAGGCCTTTGGAGTTTGGGGTGGAGGACCACGTGTTCTTAAAGATTTCGCCATGTCGAGGTTTAATGAAATTTGGCCATAACGAGAAGTTATCACCATGCTTTATTGGTTCGTTTGAAATCCTTGAGAGGGTTGGGGAGGTGGCATACCGGCTTTGCCTCCCCAGCTGTCATCTGTGGACAACATGTTTCATGTTTCCATGTATCAGAAATACAAGCCTGACCTATCACATATCATGGATTGGGCTGAGTTGCGGGTGGATGAGGACATTTCTTTTAAGGAACGACTTGTGAGGATTTTGTATACGAAGGAACGCATGTTGAGAGGGAGAACCATTGCCTACGTCAAGGTTCTGTGGCTTTATCACGGTGTCGAGGAGGCTACGTGGGAGCTTGAGTCTAAAGTCTGTGCTAGGTACCCAGAGTTGTTTACTTTTTGATCGCGTAGCGAATTTTGGGGGCAAAATTACTTAAGGAGGAAGAGTTATGAGGCCCGATTCCTTTTAATTTTATAATATGTATGCGATGTGTTGTATATTTCTTTTAGTCATTATAGAAAGGCATGTTTCTATATGTCTTATGCATGTATTAGCTTAGATATGCATGCTGGTTTCAATTCTGGTCCTGTTTAGGCTTAGAACTTTTTGAGCATTATTGCTCGATCGGTCCTTAGACCGCTTGAGCTGTCTGTTGTGTGTGGGTTATATAAGTGCAGTGAGTGGCCTTAGTATTTTAACCAAAGCTTGTTGTGTAATCTTCTCTCTCTCTCTCTCTCTCTCTCTCTCTCTCCTTTGAAAGAAAAATCAGAACCCTAGCCTTCTCTCTACCTTTTGACTTGCCTCAAGCTTGGTTTTTGGCGTTGCGAGGGTGGAACAGTATTCTCCTCGCCAAGGGCTTCGCGTTCATCCGAACCGAATCTCATTTCAAAAATTTTAGTTTTTCGTCAGTGGTTAAAACTTTAAGTTTTTAACTCCATACTGTAAGATTCTAGACTCTCTTGCATTAAAACTATGCTATATGTAATTATACACATTTTTACCGAATTAAAATGCTATAAATGAATTTTATATTTAAACCTTGTTTGGTTAGATGAAAAGCATGTTTTTCGGTTCTAAGTTTTATTACAAAGTTAGTGGACGTGTGTGTACATAATTTTTAGAATGATGAGCTTTGAAAATCAGAAGGGATTATGAATATGTTGCGAAAACATGATTTTTTTATGTTTGGAGCTAACCCTTGGGGTTGAGCCTTTCTTTAAATGATTTGATTGAGATTGTAAAATATTTTTAAAATGTTGGTTGATTTCCATGATTATATGGATGACGTAGCTGTGTGCCCTTTAGACGTTTGTACATAGCTGTGTGCGTACAAACACTTCGATAGTCATGTTATGTGCCTTTTTAATGATTCAATTGATGTACCGTAACAATGTGTTTACTTGGTCCTCAATTGCTCCTCATTGAAAGTCTAGAAACTTGCACAAGGTATGTGTTTCTGTCACGCCCGAAACTCCGGGCCACGCGAAACACCCATAAATAAACAACCACAACACCTAGCCCGAGAATACACTCTCAAAATAAATATACATGCATTGTATATAGATGCCAAACGGCATACATTACAAGGCTCCAACGCCGAGAAACATGTATTAACCATACATGATACAGATAGAAATAAAAAGGAAGACTATAACTCTTCTACCTCTCCAGCACCTCCAGATCAACCAGCGTGATCGGTACCTGAAGAAAAGCAAATCCCACACTGTGAGTCAAGGCTCAGTAGAAACTATACAAGCATGCAGTATAAACAAAACATGCTAGATCGAAGTGCAAGTTTAGACTCTCTTTCAAGCCTTGAAAACAGTTTTAACATGCAAACAAGAAAGCGAGAATACAAGCCATCTTTTGACTCACTCACAGGAGCCCAAAAACAGTTGAAAAAGGATTTTTAGATAGCGATTCACACGACTCTTAAAACAGTTTGAAAATTGGTCTATCCGTTCCATAATACAATACATGTAATCCATGATACAAATAACCGGCCCTCACACGCCGCAACCATAGATCTAACAATCGGCCCTCATACGCCGCAACCACAGTCTTAACATTGAGTCAAAGATCCATACCTAAACATACATTCCCGGGATAAAATCGTATACTATGGGGTAAAACCATAGATCAAATCACGGGTTAAAATCGCCAACCAAACCACGGGGTAAAACCGCATACTTTACCGTAAGCCACGGGATGGACCCGCCGACTACGGATTATACCACGGGATAACACCGCATATTACAGGATAAAACTGAAATTAACGAGGTAATACCAAAAACTACAGGATAACACCGAACATTTCTATGCATAATCTAATCAGAATTTAAATGCATAAACGTACCACATGCACCACACGCATGATGCCCACAGATCCATCACATCCATGCCTAATAAAACTCTGGGTTTTAAAGCATGAAGCCACGTTACACGTAACAATACCAAGCCATGTAATCAACTTACATTTTTCATGCATAATAAACCACGATTATAAATGCATAAAACCAGTTATAAGCACATATAGCCATATAACCTCAAACCGTGACATCACCCACCACAAAACCCGACATCCACTCACAAGGACAACCGGCAACCCACATAGCCAAGCCTAATAGGAAGGCTACACTAAACCCTTCAAACTACGAGGTCACACAAACACCACCCTTATTCCTCAAAGGGACCACGGGCCTAAACACGCCCCACAACCAACGATGCACAAGCACCGC
>JAUMHN010417347.1:0-13657 GCA_032360265.1 Heliamphora ciliata
TACTTTACCAAGTGGGTGGAAGCAGCCTCCTACTCAGTATTGAAAGCCTCTCATGTTGCTAAGTTTATCAAGCAGAATATCATTTGCCGGTACGGGATCCCCCATGAGGTTATCTCGGATAATGGCTTGCATTTCTAAGGAGAGGTCTTTGATCTTTTCGAAGAATACCAAATAGTGGCCCACAAGTCCTCACCATATCGGCCGCAGACCAACGGGGCAGTTGAGGCAGCAAACAAAAACATCAAAAAGATCCTGCAAAAGACGATCAACTTACATAAGGATTGGCCAGAACATCTACCATTTGCACTTTGGGGATATAGGACATCAATAAAAACTTCAACGTACGCTACTCCATACTTTTTAGTGTACGGGATGGAAGCCGTGCTTCCCATTGAGGTGGAAATCCCTTCGCTAAGAGTAGTGGCCGAGGCCGGTATTTCATAAGCAGAATGGCAGAGGAACCGAATGGAAGAGTTACTCTTGTTTGATGAAAGGAGGCTACATGCTCTATTCCATGTACAAGATACCAGAGGAGAATAGTTCGAGCATTCAACAAGAAGGTCAAGACCCGCGATCTCAGAGAGGGAGATTTGGTTCTTAAGGAAATCAAAGCTCCCATCTTCAACCCCAGGGGCAAGTTCAAGCCATACTGGTCCGAACCGTTTCTGATCAAAACCATTATGACCGGTGGTGCAGTCATTATTATGGATTTAGATGACAATGTGTTCTCCACTCCAGTTAACCTCGATCAGCACAAAAAGTACTATCCTTGAGGTAAAAATAAAAAAAAAAGATGAAAACTCACTGAGTTGAAAATCGAAAAGGCAATTCAGGAAAAAATTAGAACAGCCCGCAAGGCCGATAACCCAAAAGGAAAATCTTGACAAAAGTTAGGGCATCACAAAAGGAGAGTGTTAATACCCGAGTGTAAACTAAGCCCGAACTACATTATGGCCTGATTCTATTTTTGGGATACGTAGGCAGCTTCTTTTAAGAAGTCCGGCCACATTCTTTATTTTTAACCATTTTGAATCTGAGTAAGACCAATGCAAATTTATTTTTGAAATTTTGATAATAAAGTCATTTAATTACAAAAATTGAAAGACTTTGGATAATTTTGAACCTTGTTAAACACAATGTGAGATTTTAATTCGAGTTACAAAGTTTTGAAAATAAAAGGGAGGGCACGCAAACTCTACAAACAAAATAAAAAAGAAAGTTATGAAATCTTTAAAACAAAGCAGGAGGTCTCAAATCTTTCTCCTTTTTGCTGCCTGTTTCCATTCTTCTTTGTCTTTCTTCTCCCTATCCTGCAACAGTGATGTCCTGTACTTGGCAAAAGCTCGGGACACTGTAGCTCCTGCATCTCCATTCGTGAACGAGACGGTCAGGCATCCTAATATAATGCTAGAAACAGGGCCCGAAGTGCAGATGAAAATAAATGGCCTCGGATACTGTGAAGGATGATCTGACTACGACTGAACTGCCGCATGATTCGATGAGGATAATAGAAAGTAGTCTGATGCAGACCAATCAGCAGAACACCAAAGTGATCCATGGTAGTTAGAGTCATGACAGGGATTCGCCACCAGGGGCACTACCAAGTGATATCTGGGCCAATCAGAGAGGAGAGGTACTGTCGTCAGGCTACCTCGGTGTTGCATATCTAATAATATAGGTGGTAAAGAAAAGCTGCAGTACTGTGTCTATTAGTAGGTGATTTTTACACAAGATTCACTTTTTTTTATCTGCTAGATCTGTAGTAAAAGTTAGATCAGTAAGAGAAAAGCATTACAGTATGACAGAAGTCTGATAAAGAGAAGGTTTGAGATTACTTGAAGAAGTAAGAGGCTGCCGAAAAAAGTAGTGGTATCACCACGATAATCAGCATCTAGGCCAAGTAGTGTCTCGATTAAGATAAGTGGTACAAAGTCCTTCCCCATCCACATCTGACTTGCGATATCAACCAGTGCACAACTAACTCGCCCGTCAAGAGGGATGAGAAGATACTAGGAAAGAAGACAAAAACAAATGGCATAACGACGATGCAGTTAAAAGTCGAGGTTGCTAAGGTTGCCAGTAGGACGGAACCTCTCAATAATCCATGGGATGTCAAGGTAGTCACCCGATGTCAGAAGAGAAGCTTTCGTCCTAGACAGGCCATAGAGTTGCATCACCTGCTACCGAGCCGGAAGAAAAAAAGTGGGGACAACAATGGAACTCCGCAGAGTTAGGTCCAAAATAGCAGTAAATTCTTCCATAGTGGAGCACAACTCTTCAAGACCGAACCGAAAGACGTGGGATTGCATATCCCATAGTTAAGCGGCAGCTTTCAATAATGGCCCGTCAATCTTTACGGCTATTAGAGAAAACAAGGAGTTGATACTGAAAGGGGCAAAGTTTAAACGTTCGATATAGGAGAATGCCTCAATCCATGTAGAAAGGAGACCAGCCATCTGAGTGAGAGTAACAGAAAATGGGGCCTCAAGGGCTGATTTATAAGGCAGAAAAAAGGCGAGAAATCAAAAATTTGGCAAAAAGGTGCAGTCATTGTGGCGACCGCCACCTTGGAGTGGGCGACAGCCAACTTGAAAGGAACCGTACAAATGACATCATCCCTTTGACCAGGCGACCGCCAGGTTGAATTGTGGCGACCGCCATATTCAAACATGGCGAGTGTGTATGTTTGTGATTTTTGCAATTTGTGTAAATTTTGACATTTGTATCATGCATCTAAGAAAGTTTGAGCAGCAAATGAAGAAAAGTCATACAACAGATAAACATATGAAGCAATAAACAGCAAGAAGGCCCAGAAATGCATCAAAAAGTGGTAAAATGTATCAAAATATAAATTGGGGCACCCAGGCCCAATAACCAGTAAATAAGGGCACGCAAGCCCATAAATGTATCAAACTGGGGTACGCAGGCCCATGAAAGTCAAATGTATCAATGTAAATGTATCAGAATGTATTATAAAATAAATGAAATTGGGGGGAAGCTCTCTCTCTCAAATGTGCCTCCAGCAGACACGGCGAGAGGAAGGACCAGCCTCGTTCGAGTTGACATCCTCAAAGAGCCTCTCGACCTCATCGCTTTTGTTACCTTCATTGTCGGAGGAAGAAGATATGGCTCTGGAGTGACTCCTAGGAGAAGAGACGGATCCCCTGGAGTGAGCTCTGGAGGAAGCGACACGGGATCCACGGCCTCGAGCAGGAGCTGGGACCGGAGCAGGAGAAGGAGTGAGAGCCTGTGGCTGGATGATGACAGCAGGTGGTATTAGGGGCTGTCAAAAGAGAAGTAAGACTCAGAACAGAATAATGGTAGAAAGTGCAGAAAAGCTGAAAGAACATGTAAGATACTCACTATGGCCACTGGTGTGAAAGTGATGCCGGCTGCTCGCATAATGGCATCTATCTGTTGGACCAGTGCTCTCAAGTCGATAACCATTAGCATTGTGCGGTCTAACCAAGCCTGGTCAATCTGCAAAGATTAAAAGAAAAATAGTTCAAGAAAACTAGACAAGTAAAAAAGGGAAGTAACTGAAGGAAAGGTGGAAGACAAATCTGGCCGATCTCAGCCTTAAACTCCGGCACCGGTAGAACGGGGACCGACAGAGGAAAGGGGAAGCCGTATGCCATAGTCTGGACATCACATGAAATCTCTAGGCCCCTCATCCCTCCAGCAGCATCACCACCACCACCACCACCAACAACAACAACAGCAGTAGCTCCAGCAGCACTGACATCAGCAGCCTCCAGTGCCCATCCTCTCCTCCTGCCACTAGGGGCAGCTGGGCTGGGTTCTAGTAGTCCCAACAGATGTGCCCGGACCCAAGCTGTGTAGTCCCCCTCCGGCACTAGAAGTTTCGAGGCGTAAGTCCCCATTATTTCTAAAAGGAGGTCAACGCAGCCTAGGAGATCGGTCCGGCACATACGGACTGGAGGGACCACTCATATTCAAAAGTAATCGAGGCCGAGCGACTGGCAGACCACTCGCTCCCCGAGATAGAACTCCTAATCGAATGGACCCTCCAATAGGATCCGCCTCGAGGTGAGGTCCCAGCTGTCCATCAGATCTGCGCCAGCCCGATCCTCCACTCCCTGCCAGACATCCTAGTTGACTTGTAGTAATTCAAAGTACAGTGCAATGCAATGAACAGCGAGCAGCAAATGTAGTGCAGTATGACAGCTAGTGTATAGTGATCAGGGTGCGGAGCAAAAAATAGTCAATGGTACAGTGTAGTGAATAGCGCAGTGAACAGTATGATACAGAGAGCAGTAAAAGTGATACCTGGTCGGGGGTCAGCCGGTCCAATGATACCTAGAATTGGTCGATGTCCTTCCCCCTAGCCTTCCTCCCATTCAGCCCTTGGGACCACCGGGCTGCACGGGGAATGACTAGAGGGTCTATCGAAGAGTTCGTCGGGACGTAAAGCCCGAGGAACTCATAAGTCCACAGCTGTAAAGAAAAGATGTCAGCAAGTAGATAATGTATAAAAGAGAACAAGAATGAATGAAAAAGTGCAAAAACTAAAGTATACCTCCTAGACCCTCCAGTATCTCCCTATGCTAAGCTCATGGGGGAACCGGGTTAAAGTCCGCATGAAGCCGTAGAGGGTGGCAAGAGCAGCTCCTCCCTAGTCGTAAGCAGCAACCCGATCAAGACGAGCGAGTGCACCCAAGTAATGTAAATAAACGGTGTTCTCCTTGTTCGAGAACAAGGAGGTATCGAACATATACATCAGAAATCCTTGGGCGACCCACTCGAAGTGGCGGGGCTCAGAGTAGTGAAAGTGGCGGAAGCGCTCGAAGAACCAGGTGTATCGAACCTGGTCTCTGTCTATCTGCACTAGAATAGCCCCGAGTAGGTACAACAACGCGTCGACAGACTGAGCAATGGATGGATCAAACGGAATGGGGGCACCTCCAACCTGAATGCCGGTGAGCAGTGGGAAATCAAGAGGCGTTAGAGTAGCCTCAAAGGTGGTGAAATGAAAAGTGTTGGTGATATCCCACCACTGCTCCGCCAGAGCTGTCAGCCAGACCTGGTCGTTGCTCGTGCTACCCAATAAGAGTATGAACCCAGCAAAGCCGGAGGCATCGATAATAGCCCAACTGGGAGTGGGGAGGGCATCATACCACTCCAACACCTCTCCAGAGACAGAACCACTGAAGCCTCTGATGTAGTGACCAGCCTAAAAAGAAAAAAATAAGAAGATGATACATAAGAACATACTAAGTAAGAGATATGCAGAGACATGCTGAAAGCAATAAAAACCCTAGGTTTATGTGAGTGATGACCCTTCGGTTCTCCCAAGCCCTAAAGATTAGGCACCCTAAGTCCTGGTGCGCCAGGCAAATCTCTCAAGCCCTAAAGATTAGGCACCCTAAGCCCTGGTGCGCCAGATAAATCTCTCAAGCCCTAGAAGACTAGGCACCCTAAGCCCGGTGTGCCAGGCAAATCTTTCTATCCCTAGGTTCGTGTGTGAGTGACGATCTTTAAGTTTTTGCACGTCCTAGTAGAAGACTAGGAATCCTAAGCCCTGGTGTGTCAGGCAAATATCTTTCATTTTGTGTTCATTATTCTTCCTAAAAAAATCAAAAAAATAAAAAAAATCTCTTCCCTTTGATATTTGTGTTTTGCTTCTTTTACCCTAATTTTCTGAAATTTTTGAAAAACTTTTCTTAATTTTTGAAAATTGCCCCTTAATTTTTTAGGATTTGTGATTTTTGAAAATTTGCCGCAGATTTTAAGATTTCTAACAAAATTTTCCCTAATTTCCTAGAATTTTTGAAAAAACAAATTCTCTCCTTAATTTTCATACCCCAAAAATAAGAATTCAGAAAATCAATCCCTTAGTTTTTCATGTTTTCCTAAAAATAAAAAATAAAAAAAGTCAAGCCCCTTATTTTTGTGATTTTTGCTGTAAATAATTGCTCTTTTATTGTTTGCATCTAAAACCCTAGCCCTAGTATCCCTACTGTTTTAAACTCTATTGTACAGGTACCTAAGCTAAGATTTGTAGTTCGATATCCGAGATTATAGATCTCAAACATTTATACAACAATCATCATCAACATCATCATCATCTCATCATATCATATAATCATGGGGGATCCTAGGCATGCGTTTATATTTGAGATTTATCATATAAACATGCTTTGATATTGAAACAGTAAAGATAGGAAACTTACCGATGGACGCTGCCGAGAAATATGCTGATCAGGCTCCCGGAGAAGGACATCAATAGCAACGGCATCGGTGGGTGGCTTGTATCGCCTCATCCCACCCTGAACCAAGCGGTGAGGAACCGTGGCGTACGTATGTGGATCGAAGGGTGCTGGATGGCCCTCCCCAGCATCAGGATCAAGGAAATCAGGCATCTCGGCCTCAGCAGTAGCGTCTGCAGCTGCCTGTGCCTCGGCATCTACTCGTGTCTTCTTCTCAGCAACACGGCGAGAGGCACGCTATGCCTCAAGCACAAATGCCTCCATCGCAGCAGAGGGCTACGTGGTGGAAACCCCGCCAACAGGAAGGCTGGTGGACGTGCCCCCAAGAGTCTCCATGACAGACCTCTCACTCACAGATGAACCGCGGATAGCTCCTACGATGTCTTCAAGGTTTCTATGGCTTGCCATGTCAGAAAAAAGAAAGGAAAAAACTTAAAAGTCACAAAGGAGCAAGAGGAAGGTCAAAGAGAGGCGAGAGTGTTTAGAAGCTAGAGAGAGAGAGAGTGGAATGAGAGAATGAGCCCTCACCTGCTCGCCTCAAGGACCATATGCGCGCTTGGAGTTGGCAGTCGCCACTTCAAAAGTGAGCGACCGCCTGGTTGTGAATCGCCACATGACGACTGCCATGTCCTAAGGGTTTTCATAGTGGCGACTACCATGTTAGAAGGAAAACGGCTCGGCAACCGCCAGATTGTCAATGGTCATATCATATCAGTTGCCCACCATGACGTTTTGGGATTTTAGGGGTGGCTGTTTGGGGTTTTTTTATTTTTGTTTGTGTGTGTTTTTTTTATTTCCTTTTTATTTGTGTTTGTTTTATGTGATTATTGTGCGCGTAGACTTCGCATGTGTTATTTTGTGTGCGTTCCCAAAAATACTTTATTAGCAAAAATGATTCTCAGAAATAATTTTCTAAAACCTTTTTCTTATTTTATGTGTTTATTTTCTTTTTAGTAAGTTTATTTTATTGGTGTGTTTATTTTAGGCGATTATTTTCTTTTTGTGTGCATTTACAAAATGTTTTATTAGTAAAAATAATTTTAAAATCTCGGGTGTTTCTCAAAAAAAATATTTCAAGAAAATCTTGTGTATTTAGAAATAATTATTTTTGCGATTTTGTGTGAGTGATTTGTGTATTTTTTCTTTAACCCTTATCTTTTTGGTGGTTTTTCTTCTGATAAATTTAATTTTAAGCTGTAATTTGGCTTTTAATTATTTTTATCTCGTGTTTTGTTTCGAATTTTTAAGTCTTGATTCGACCTATTAATTTGTGGTTATCCTTCCCGATAAATTTAATTTTAAGCCGTGACTTAACTTTTTATTATTTTTATCCCGTGTTTCATCTTGAATTTTTAAATCTTTTATCCCGTGTTTCGTCTTAGATTTTTAGGTCTTGACTCGACCAATTAATTCGTGATCATCCTTTTCGATAAATCTAATTTTAAACGGTGACTTAACTTTTAATTATTTTTATCCCGTGCTTCATCCCGAATTTTTAGGTCTTGACTCGACCTATTAATTAGTGATTATCCTTTCCGATAAATCTAATTTTAAGCCGTGACTTGGTTTTTAATTATTTTTATCCCGTGCTTCGTTTCGAATTTTTAAGTCTTGACTCGACCTATTAATTCGTGGTCTCTTCTTCTGATAAATCTAATTTTAAGCCGTAACTTGGCTTTTAATTATCTTTATCCCACGTTTTGTCCCGAATTTTTAGGTCTTGACTCGACCTATTAATTCATGTTTGTTCTTCTAATAAATTTAATTTTAAGCCATGACTTGACTTTTAATTATTTTTATCTCGTTTTCGTCCTGAATTTTTAGGTCTTAACTCGACCTATTAACTCGTGATTTTTCCTCTTGATAAATTTAATTTTAAGTTGTGACTTGAATTTTAATTATTTTTATCTCGCTTTCATCTTGAATTTTTAGGTCTTGACCTATTAATTCATGGTTCTCTCCAGATAAGGAGGGTTTCAAAGTCTTGACTGGACTTTTTAGTTGTCCTTATCATGTTATCGTTCCGAGTGGTTAGGTCTTGACTCGACCGATCAATTCGTTGTTGCCTTCCCAGTTAAGGTAATTTCTAGGATCTTGACTTGATCCTTTTGATTATCTTATCCCTAGCCGAGTTCTTAAATCTTGACTCGATTTTTGACTTGCCTGTTTGCGCTCCTTTTAGATCTTGACTCGATCATTAGGAGTTGTTTGATCATACCAGCATCTACATCATGTTAGCTTATGTTAGCATCCACATCATGTTTAGCATCTTGTATCCGTGCATTTGCCCCGAGAACTACGTTTTGGTCTGATCCCTAGCAAAGGGGTACGTATGCAACTCGATGGAAATTCAGGTACGATTATATGCATGCTTGTGTGTTTGTGGCCTAAGATTGACGGCTCGGTCAATTGGCTGTTATCTCGGGATCTTTGATATAACTTGCATCACGCGTTGCTATGCAAGTTATGTCAAAGAGGGACAACTGTAGACACCTCAATTTGACCCCGCCTAATTTTAGGTGAATCCGATGATAAAATTGATTAGAATGGTGCCTCAGTAGGATCCTCAGAAAATGATCTAAGCTCGGTATTTGAACCCAATCATCAAAACCTTCAAACCAATTAAATCTTTTTGAACCATCAACTCCAGTATGGCAACCGCCAATAGAACCTTTTAGAAACTTCCACTTTTTGTGGCGACCGCCATGTTCCTTGTGGCGACCGTCAATAGAATTTCTTGAAAATCCTAGCTAAAAGTGGTGACTGCCACCTCCAACATGGTGACTACCTATAGAAGCTCTTTGAACCTTTTCAAACATGGCGACCGCCAACTCCTAACCTGGCGACCGCCAACTTCAAATGATTTGACGTGTCCCAAAACGTGTCAGCATCTCATTGGTTGAAGAATTCTATAAATACCATACCCCAACGTACGTTTTCAGGACAGAATTTTAGAGAAAAGTTTAGTAAGAGAAACTCTGCTGAGTCGCCGAGCAATCCCGAGCCCCGACGCTGAAATCCTGTCGAAGTATCAAGAGCCGAATCCCCGATAACGAAGTTTTGAAACCCTAGCGTGGATCATCAACTAAGGACCAAATTGCTCACCACCATTCCCCGACTCGAGGATTCACTAGCAATTCAGGTATTTCGTTTGAATCCCCGATCTTTCTAACTCTATTCCCTCTTTTCTGGAATGATCGGATTAAGTTCAATTTCAATTCGGTTATTTCTTTCATTTACATAGTTAATCTTGTTTATCATTTAATTTGCTTCATGTAATTTGGTTATTTTTTTATTAATTTATTAATTAATGCTAATACATTTTGGCAATTACAATTTGTTAAAGTTATTAGTTGTCATAAAAATGTACTTATATTTATGTGAATGTAATTGCCAATATTATATTTTGTTCTTTAATTTAAACCATGATAGCTTAGTTTATTTTTGGTGAAATTGCACGTGGGAGTGCTCCATGTATTCTTTAGTTAGAATTGCATGCCCTAAAACTAAGGATTTTATTTTCTTTATTTGTTTTGTTTTGGTATGCTATATACATATATTATATATTTTCTATATTTAATTTTTTATGTTGTCACTTTGCCTCCATTTTCTTTATTTGCATGCATTTGAAAAATTTTATTAAAGAACTAATGATGATTAGTCGAGGCCAACCTTACAGTTGGAAAAACGGGGTGCGTAACACCTTTTTCGATTCATACCTGAGCCCCTGAACTCTTTTTCTCTGGTTAAACGTTTTAAAGATCAGTAGTCATTTTTTGTTTCTCTTGATTTTTCTCAGAAACTAAGTGGCGAGTCTATTTTCAATAAAAAGAGATTTTTAAAATATGGCTTTCAAGGTGTTAAAATATTTTCTAAACATCTTTTGAATTCCATATTTTTGACCGTTTCCAAAACCTTAAAATCCTAGCGCCACAGTAGGTTCTTCCTCGAGGTCTGAGTCTTCAGGTTCCGGTGCTGCCCATGGTTCCCCAGCCGGTTCTGCGTTAGATGCCATCCTAAAGAAAGGAAGATAGAGAAAATTCTAAGGTAAATATTTTAAGTTATTAAAATTATATGTGATAAATTAATTGTACAGAGTTTCTACGATACAGAACACGTAATCTCTCATCTCTCAAGGCCTGAAGGTTCACTAAACTTAGGCTCTGATACAAACTGTGATGCCACGTCTTACGAGCACGTCAGGACATACGTAACTACAATTAAAAGAAATATTCTAGCCATGCATTCATAATTACATATGAATAATACTACATCATTAAAGGTTTAGAACTTGTTCAAATATTTAATGATTACAGTCATCTAAAGAATTTTAACAAAAGTTACAATATACTCGTGGAAACTAAACAAAAGATAAAAAAAAGGAGAATTCATCATCTTCAAACGGCGTTGTTGGGATTGGTAGGCTCCTGCCACTCTCCATGTTCTTCGAAATCTTCTTCCTCAACAAGCACACCCTCCTTAAAATGTTCTTCTTCTTCATCGGTGGCACGAATGCCATGAGCCAAAGACCAGAAGTAAATTTTCTAAACCTTCTAACAAATTCACTACAAAATATCCTTCAATACATATCGTATAATACCCAATACAATTTAAGGTCACGGAGATAGATAAATTTAACATTTACAGGAGGATAAGCATATAGAATAACAATTATGCAAGTGCGTGATGCAAATGAATGTGATGCAAATGCCCAACCCAATATACATCTAGAACCATAACATGAATTCCACGTCGAGAATTTCAGAATAGACTTGATGGGAATGTGATCACCGAACTTATCATCGCCTTGTTGCGAAAGGTAAATGCTCGCATTAGCTACATACCTCAGTCGTTTTACTCAATGGCAACGGCGTGAGGGTAGGCCAACCAGTTTTGTCCATCCTTATCTAAGCCAACCGATCCCACATTAAGGACCAGGATACTCGTTGGGAGTCAACCCAAAGTCTAGACAACAAATAGGAATTTCAAGAGACACTCCACGTTATTCAGAATACCAAGATGAGGGATTTAGGATCGCCATAATTGGACTCTTCTCTGAAGTTACCACTGCAGTAGGATTAGGTTCGTCGAATTAGGCTCTTCTTCGAATTTACCCTTCAAAATATCGTGGTAATTGGGTTTAGGTCTGCCATAATTAGGCTTTTCTTCGAAGTTACCACCATAGTGGCATTAGGTCTGCTGAATTAGGCTCTTCTCCGAAATTGTTCAATTTGCCCGTGTCAACATCACTTCTATAATATAACTATAACTCAAAAAGCAATGGAAGCCAAAGGGACACATATACTGAACAAATATGACTGAGGTTCAAAATAAGCAAAACCAATGTACAAGATACAACCCACAAGATGCCCCAAGTGCATTACATTGATGCTTATGGTACAATAACTCGTATCTTGAAGTACAACTTAATAATAGCATGGTATGAAACTAAACATGGCATGATGTACAAACCAACATTGCATAAAGTACGAGTCTTTAAAACATAAGGTATGACTTACTAAAGCATAGAGTATAAGTATATGAGGCACAAGTTATAATTTATGTGACATGGATTCAACCAATCGGCATGATTTATATTCATCAAATTATTATTTTCATACACAAATCATTCACATTATGCATTTAAAGTTCATATCTTCAACTCCCACAATGTGACATGCCAATCATACACATAGCCAAATTTAGGTGAATGTTTAAGCATCAATTTCAAAATTATAACAGTATTTTGAGACATCTAAACTTAGAGTAAAGTTATAATTTTTGAACACCAATTCAATAAAAATATTTTTTACAATTTTTATATTTAACACTAAGGTCATATCTTAAGGCAAAAGGGTCATTTATTTTAATTAAAAAAAATCATTAAGCACTTTACAAAGAAAAGTACAGAATTTGGGTCTCTGTTGGCCACGGTTTTGGGACATCATTCTAGGGTTAGGGGTATGATTTTTGGGAAGATTTTAGTTTAAGGTGTCCCTTATAAGTTTTATGTTTTGTGTCAAGACTAATTGTTTGGAACAAGTTAATGATTTTGGACAATTTATAAAATGAGTTTAGTCAGCCTAAAAAGGGTTTGCAGAATAGGTTTTCAACAGAGAATGTTCAAAATCATCCGAGGGTATTTTGGGCAAATTGTTTCTGAATATCTAGTTTAATATGTCAGCTACATTTTTCATGAAAACCACTTTTAAATTTGGTCATTAAAAACATGGGATTTTGATCTCACAAAAATGTGTGACAGAGAGCTCTATTAGTCACTGAAACACAATAGTGACTTTTGGAAGGGTTTTAACCAATAAAGACTTCATATTTTTGGTTCATGTTTGGTGGACAGTAAGATAAATGTGTAATTTACAAGTTTTATATTTTCACCTAAGCTCGTTTATCATTCTAACTTAAGATTTTTGTATCTGTAACTCAGAGTGGTCAAAATCTGACACTCTTCGGTAAAAAGGGTATATCTAGAGTTCTACCCAACGAAATCACTTCAAACTAATTTTGTATGAAAGATGACATAAAAAGCTAGGTCTGGACATAAAAATTACATTTAGATAATTTTTTCACAATTAGTTATGGTGGTTTCAAATTCTTTGCAAAATGTTGGTATGCCCAGAAAATCAGGTTATCTAGGATTTTGATAACTTAGCTCATGTTGTGTTTATTTTTAATGTATTTTCTTTGCATGCAAGTCATATATTAATACATACCAAAATTCTAGAATCTATTCAAGTCATGAAAATCAAGAACACTCACATGCAAGCACATACAACACTTGATCTTACGTAGATAGCCCATAATCTACTCATACGATACCTTTTTGAATGGGATCTTATTTCTTATTCTTAGGATTGATTATAGAGATGGATTAAGGGTTATTTTATGAGAGAATGACAGATGGTTTGAGGAATTTACTTACTTGTTTTGAAGACCTAATGGTAGAAGGGTGATAGTGTTAGGGTTGGTATACTGAAAATCATGTTTTTAGTATTAAATTTTATTTTAATAAAATTAATTTTTTATTTTATGATAATCTTTATGAGCAATATATGTATATCCTTTCTTTGTTATGCATGGATGTTCAATATTTTGTATAGTATTTAATCTTGTGTGTAGAGTACGGCTTGCACACAGAAGATCAGATTTTAGGTTCTTATAAAATATAAGTTTTATGTTTACAATTTATATGGAAATAGACATATCATCGGTACGACTATGGCATAGAGTTTTAGTAGGCTTATCTTGGTTATGGAGAACATATAATAGCGTCGTCTATTGTTCCGACTGTCTACGCTAGTACACTTTGTGTGTATTGAACAGGACATTTGGGACAATTAATTTTATACTGACTATATAAATTAATTCACACCCCAAGGTTATTATGAATAGTGCTTATCCTCTTAATCCTG
>JAUMHN010417357.1:0-13657 GCA_032360265.1 Heliamphora ciliata
AATAACAGGAGCTCAATGCAAGAAAGTCTTGAGATTATGGGTCAGAATGCAATTATAGTTCTTTAGTGGTGTGAACTATAATTTATTATTTTATAGAAATTACAGAAACCGTTGCTGATTTTTCATAATTACAAATACCGTTATGCGTCTTTCTTTAATTACAAAAATCGCTGGTAGGTGTTTATATTCTACTAGAAGTCTTACTCATAATTACTCCCTAGGTCCCTACTGTAGCCCTATATATACGCGGGTAGCCTGAACCAGTTTGAGATTGATAGAATTGATAGTCCATATATCATTATTATTGAGATATTATTTTTGTCTTTAAAAGACTTAAATATATCGGGGTTCTGCCAGTACAAGTTCTCGGAGGATCGTAACCCACACTACGTTCGAAAATTGGGTAAGGGAATACTGTAGAAGATCTGACTGAAACTTCAATTCGGAATCAAGTCGTAGTTAAAGATTGGATCTACAAGATGTATGCATCTAAATTAACTTTGGTTGCACGAGTTTACATTTGATCGTTTGACGTCAAAATTTTTATCTAGAGTCCGTTTCAACGTTTGCCCGTCCCGTTAATTTTTTACCGATAATCGTCTTTTAAAAATAATGATCTTGACAGTATTGCCTCAAAGACGTAGCCCACACTACGTTCGAGAATTGCAGAGGGGAATATAGTAAAAGGTCTGACAGGTGCTTCAACTCAGAATCAAAAACGTAGTTGAAGATTTGATCGATAAAATGTATTCTTCTAAATTAACTTTGGTTGCTTGGGTTTTAATTTTGATCGTTCGACGTCAAAAGTTTTATCTAGAGCCCGTTTCGGCGTTTGTCCGTCCAGTTAATTTTTTGCCAAAAATTATTTGTAAAAATAATGATCTTGGCAGTTTTGCCTCCAATAGGCGGATGATAGCCCACAGCTGTTTTTCCCCAGATGTACCCCAATCACCATATGACGCGTGTTCGATGCTCCATGGTACTAAGTCCCCATTTCCGTGGGAGCTTCCCCATCTGTAGATTAACCAAGCTTGGGACCAATCTCCACCATCTGTCATCTAAACTGTTTATCAAGTTTTGAATCGTGAGTAAAAAGGGGGGAACTATTATTCTCCCTTTGGCTACACTTCGAAAGGACGAAAGATCTTCCCAACCTCTCCGTCGATTGAGATCCCCATTCATATCGGAGCTTTCCACACTTACATTCCTGTACCTAGTTCCTTCCTTTCGCTCTTCATTTTCTGTAAGAAAGATTTTTGATTCCCCATTTGTAATTCTCTTCTTAAGGAAGGGTTCCTAAGGTTTCTGTTTGTTTGAGTTGCTTGGGTTCCTAAGAGACAGATAGTATTGTCCAGTTCTTCGGAGAAGGTGGAATCCTCTTTTCTTGAAATTGTGCCTGATAATCTCCCGAACCTAGGTGGAAATCCGTCCTCTGGTTCTGCACCTCTCAACCACTTTTTTTTAGAATTCGAAACCTTTCACTCGCCTGCATCCCGTGCTCGGAACCTCTGAACTCAGCTCCCATTCATCATTCGATTCCCATCCCTTAATTCTGTTTAGTCGACAAGAATTCATTTATGGAGGGTTTTGAGGAGCCTTTAGACGTAAGGCGCTCCCGTCATGAGGGGGCCACTACTTCTAGACCTTCTTCTAATAACGAAACAACTTCTTTAGAAGCATTGGCTTCTAAGCAAGCCCAACGGGACGCCATTTTGCAACACCCACACGTGCAAGTGGGGCGTTTCCACGTTCTTTTTACTACTGCCGGCATCGACTCCACCATCAAGGACCATGATTTAGAACGCATTTGGGCTCAATTTCAAATTCCTGACACAACTCGTCTTAGAGTACCTTTGCCTGACAAGCGTGCTTGCTCAGATCTAGAGGGGGAGTTCTATTTCTTTAAAGCAGATTTTCACGTAGGCCTTCGCTTTCCCTTTCCTTCTCTCGCAAGGGAACTCTTACATTTTTTGGGCCCAATGCTTGGAGGATCCTGACTGAGAGTATGGTCCTTTCCCATGTACTTGGTGGTTGGGAGAAGCATCTGACCCTCGAAGAATTATTCTGGTGCTACAAGCTAGTAGAACTCCTTTGCAGATACATGAGCCTTCAGGCCCGTGACAAACGGGGTTTGGTCACCGGCCTTTCTTCCTCAAACAAGCACTGGAAGAGCCGTTTCTTCTTCGTCTTTGGGGATGGTTGGGAGTTCCAGCCCTGGGAGGTTATAGATGATGCCGCTCTAAGGGTCCAACAAATTTGGGAAGAGCCTCCCAAAGTTGGTGAGTGCACTTTTGTTTTCATTCCTGTTCCCTGCCCCATATTTCTAGCTGAACCATTATTGACTTGAGTAGGGACTGTGTCTAGGTCATGCTAGAAATTTGGAGATTTCTAAAGAGGGGAAGAGGATGGTGGACCTTGCTCATGCACATGAGGATAGGGCCTATGCTACCCTGGTCACCCTGGATAGTCTTAGTGAGTATCTCCTTAGACCCGAACCTACTTTTGATGCCCTAGATTTATTTTGCTTAGAGGAGGTTATAAAGGTTTCTGAGATGTCAGGTGACTTACATTATTTTTTTCCTTTTCTTTATTGGACTGCACTTTCTTTTACATCTAGCTGATCAGCTTGTGTGGTTTTCGGGAAAGATGGGCAAAGTAGATAAGAAGGTTCAAAGAAGGCTAAAGGAGTTAAAAGAGAAGAGGGCTGCTGAGAGAGTCGGTAGTTTTGGAGCCCCTTTCGCCAACTGTCTTAGAATTTCTACCCAAATGCAGAGAGAAAAAGCGGCAAAGAAGGTGGCAAAGACCTCTGATTAGCTGGCTGGGAACCCGCCTAGTGAGGCTGAACATTTTGATAAGGGGCTGTGCAGCAACTCGGGAGATGGCCTGCCGAGTTGGAGCGCAGAGCCAAAGAAGATCCCCTCGTCCCTCCCCCTACGCAAGATATGGCTGGACTGTCTGTATTTATGGAAGAGGAGCCAGGGCATAAGGTGATTGAAAGCACTATTCCTCTTACTAATTAAGAAGCCATGCGTGCACTATTCCCCTATGCCGTTGGAGACCGTTTCCATCAAGAGATGGCGAAGGTGAGTGTGATTTTATCTTCCTTTTCATCTGCTTTGCTCATGTATGTGACTGTAAGAAACATGTTTCTTTTTCCCTTGTCATCCTCTCCTCTTTTTGTTTAGACTATGGCTTTGGGTCACCATGCTGTGGTCCGAATGGTTGAATATCACAACGCGTGGAAAGTCGCTGTGAGGAGACTGATAACTGCATGACAATAGGTGAAGCTGGTGAAGGAATAGATGGAGCCCTTGTAGCATGAGAACAAAATTTTGAAAGCTGATCTGAAGAGGCTGCAAAATGCCATGGGTGAGCTGACCAAAGAGAAGAAGGAGATGGCAACGGAGCTGAAGTCCAAGCAAGCCGTTATTGTTGATCTGGAGTACAAGTGCCGAGAGTAGGAGTTCATCAATGCTCGGGGGAAGATCGGGTTGCTCCAAGAGTTCAAGAATTCTGGCGAGTTCAAACAGATCATCAACCAGCATATCACTGAATATATGGACTCGATGGATGGGAAGGTCATTCTTGCCAAGCAATGGGACTTTGGCTTCAAGGCGTTTCGGTGACAAGCTCATATTGCCTTTCCTGATAAGGACTTCTCCATGATCCAGCGTGAGGAGGAGGATGTGTCGACGGTGGCCGACTCGCCTGGAGTTGACGACGGCAACACTACTCGTTTTGCTATTCAGGATTCAATGGATCCGGCTAATTATGCTAACGATGGTGGTGCTCAGGGACCCTAGCTGCTTTACTTGCTTTCCTCGTCTTTATTCGAAAAACAATTAGATATGTTTATTTTTATGGTTTCTATTGTAAAACATTCTTATATGCACTTGTGGTTGGAACATTTGTTTTGGGTGTTGGGAATTGTTTTCGACGTGAACAATTTCTGGCTTATAGCCTTGGCTCGAACATTTTGCCCATTTCCATGTTACTTATCGGTATACAATGAATGATTACTTATGACTGTTGCCTCATTGTTCAAATGGTTTTTCTTTGTGCGGTAGCAAAAATGTTGACCTTATACGCTTATGCTCCCCTTCCTTCTTTGTATATCTATTTCTGTTTGATGATGGGTAATTGCTTTTTGCACCTCTGGTCCTGACCATCTTTCCTTTGACCCTTAGGCCCATGCTCTTCATATTGGAGGTTAATTGTCTCATGATCCGCCTTGTCCTTGGCCCTTAGGTCTAGGCTCTTGAGGTTAAAGGCTGATCATCTTGTGATCTGTCCTACCCTCTGACCCTTAGGTCTAGGCTCTTCACATTGGAGGCTTATCATCTTGTGATCTGCCTTGCCCTCTGACCCTTAGGTCCAGGCTCTTCACGTTGGAGGTTGATAATCTTGTGATCTGCCCTGCCCTCTGACCTTTAGGTCTAGGATTTTTATGTTGGAGGCTGATCATCTTGTGATGTGTCCTGCCCTCTGACCCTTAGGTCCAGGCTCTTCACATTGGAGGCTGATTATCTTGTGATTTTTCCTATCTTCAGACCCTTAGGTTGAAGCTCTTCACGTTGGAGGCTGATCATCTTGTGATCTGTTCTGGCCTCTAAACCTTAAGTCCAGGATCTTCACGTTGGAGGTTGATCATCTTGTGATCTGTCATGTCCTTTAACCCTTAGGTCTAGGCTCTTCACATTAGAGGCTGACTATCTTGTGATTTGCTCTGCTCTCTGACCCTTAGGTCCAGACTCTTCATGTTGGAGGCTAATCATCTTGTGATTTGCTTTGCTTTTTGACCCTTAGGTCCAGGCTCTTCACGTTGGAGGCTGACCATCTTGTGATCTGCTCTGCTCTCTGACCCTTAAGTCAAGGCTCTTCATGTTGGAGGCTGATCATCTTGTGATCTGCCCTGATGTTTAATCCTACAGTGAACTTGGGTTTTTCTTGTTGAAAGAATGGTGAGAAAGTATGTTATGGGTAATAAATTTCATTATGACCTCTTATTAGATTCGTCCTCATACATTGCAGTTTTCATAAAATAAAATGTAACCTTTAAATTCTCCTCTATCTATGGATAGTACCTTCGTAGGTGCTCCGCATTCCAAGGGTGATTTAGATCTTTTCTTTGCATGGTTTAGAGTCTGTATGTTCCCCTGTTGCACGAGGATTTGACTATGTAGGGCCCATCCCAATTGGCCCATAACTTGCCCTCCGTGGGGTTCTTTGTTGCCAAGACCACTTTTTTGAGCACTAAATCCCCTGGCTTAAAGCTCTTTCCCTTTACATAGGAATTGTAGTACTTACGCATCTTTTCTTGGTATATTGCTATTCTGATCATTACGTGTCCTTGGATTTCTTCTATCAAGTCTAGGTCAACCTTGAGTTATTGGTCATTGTGTTCTTGGTTGAAGTGTTTCACTCTAGCACTGGTCAACCCTATCTCCACTGAGATTACTCCCTAATAATCGAATACTAGGACGTAGGGGATAGCCCTTGTGTGTGTGCGGGAGGTGGTTCTGTATGCCCATAACACATTTGAGAGCTCCTCTAGCCATAATTCCTTAGATTTTTCCAATTTAGTCTTTAATATCCTGAGCAGAGTTCTGTTTGTGAATTCCACTTGGCTATTTAATTGCGGTTAGGCAGGGGAAGCGAAATGTAGCCGAATACTGAGTTCTTTGCAAAATTTCCTAAAGTTCTTTTTGTCAAACTGTTTGCCGTTGTTTGTGACTAGAACTCTTGGAATCTCATAGCGGTAAACAGTATTCTACCACAAAAATTGGGGGATGTTTACTTCGGTGATTTTAGCAAGGGGCTCGGCCTTCACTCATTTGGTAAAGTAGTCGATGGTGACCACCAGGAATTTCATCTGCCTCTTTACTATGGGGAATGGGCCGACCAGGTCCAAACCCCACTGAGCGAAAGGCCATAGACTGGTCAGCACTGCCAGATCAGCTGGAGGCTGCGTTGTGATGCTCACAAAACGCTAACAGTTGTCACATTTCTTGACATATTCCTTGGCATCGTTCAATATGGTAGGCCAATAATATCCAGCTTTCGCGATCTTTCCGACCAAGGACCTAGCTCCGGAGTGATTCCAACACACATCTTCATGAATTTCCCTGAGCATGTAGCCAGCCTCCTGCTCAGACACACAACGTAGGTAGGGCATTGAGATCTTTTTTTGTACAAGACCCCTTCAAGAATGGTGTATCACATGGCTTGAATCACTATGATTCCTAATCTTGCTAATGGGCTTTCAATACTAAGGCGATCCATCACATTCCACATGACCTTCTGCTGAGCTGAACTCCTTCCTGATGAGGTCAATTGTGCTAATCGTTCAGCCTCTTGGTTGTCGCTCCGTGGGATCTGCTGCAATTTGACTTGCTGGAAATCTTTAAATAAATCCTCTACTAAGGACTTATATTGCATGAGTTTCTCGCTTTTCACCTCGTAATCCTCGTTGAACTGGTGTACGACCAGCTGGGGGTCCATGTTGACCACCAGGTGTGTTGCCTCATATGCCTTGGCTACCCTTAGCCCATGTACTAATGCTTCGTATTTTTCCTTATTATTTGTCATCTAAAAACCTAACTGAATGGCCTGTTCTAGCCTATCACCAAAGGGAGAGGTCATGATCAGGCCCACACATCTCCTTCCCTTCTTTGAGGATCCATCTATGTTCATCATCTATGTCTTTTAGGGGTCAAGGAACCAATCTAGCTCCGCGCTCTCCAGTTTGATTTTTCTAGGTTGACCGTGATCAGTACCGACCTAGTTAGCAGCTACTGTGGGCGCCGATTTGATCTCCCAGGTGAATTCAACGACGTTATTAGCCAGCACTTTCCCTTTGATCATTGACTTGGGTTGGAATTCGATATTGAACTGTCCTAATTCAATTGATCATTGCACAAGCCTTCCTAAGGCTTCGAATTTTTATAGAATCTTATTTAAACGTTAGTCAGTAAGGACAATCACCATTTGTGCCTAAAAGTACAATTTTAATCTCCTAGCTGACACCATAAGTGCGAAAGCTAACTTCTCCGCTTATGAGTACCTACTCTCTCCTCCTTGAAAAGCCTTACTTGTGTAGTACACCAATTTTTGCTGACCATCCATCAATCTGACCAGGGTTAAACTGGCCGCTGTGTTGGACACCGCTAAATACAAGTATAGGTCTTCATGTGGGGCCGAATTAGATAGTAGAGGAGGTTTGGTCAAATATAATTTTAGCTCCTTAAACGCCTTCTCACACTCCTTGTTCTAGGCAAAAGCTTTTCAAAGGACTTTAAAGAAAGGGAGGCACTTGTCCGTTGCTCTAGAGACAAACTGGTTCAAGGAAGCTATCTTTCCCACCAACCTTTGCACTTTCTTGGTAGAGGATGGGGATGACATTTCTAGAATTGCTTGGATCTTGTCTGGGTTGGCCTCTATCCCCTTTTATCTAACAAGGAAATTGAGGAACTTGCCAGAGGAGACGCCAAACGCGCACTTGGCCAGGTTGAGCTTCATTTCATACCGTCTTAGGATAGTGAAGACCTCCACCAGATCATCCATATGCTGGTCTGCCATCCTACTCTTGACCAACATGTCGTCTACATAAACTTTCACATTTCTGTCGATTTGGTCTTTGAACATGGAGTTGACCAGTCGTTGATGTGTTGCCCCAGTGTTCTTCAAGTCAAAAGGCATGACTCTGTAGTAGTACAATCCTCGTGAAGTGACAAAAGCAATTTTCTCCTGGTCAGGGGCGTGCATGAGAATTTGATTGTACCCGGAGAATGCGTCCATGAAGCTTAAAAGCTCGTGACTTGCTGTGGAGTCTACCAGGAGGTTAATTAGTAGGAGTGGATAACAATCCTTGGGACAAGCCTTGTTTAAGTCAGTGAAGTCTATGCACATTCTCCACTTTTCGCTTTGCTTCTTGACCATCACCACATTGGCCAGCCAGTCAGGATATACGATTTCCTTGATAAACCTTGCGGCCTTTAGCTTACTTACATCCTCGATTATAGCTTCCTCCCTCTGCTTGGCGAATAGCCACTGCTTTTGTTTTATTGGCTTCCTGGTCAGGTCCACATTCAGTCGGTGAACCATAATTGTTGGATCTATCTAGGGCATGTTGCTGTTTGATCAGGCAAACACGTCTTTGTTCATAGAGAGAAATTTTTCTGTGGGCCCTCGTAAGTGGCTTTGCAGTTGGGCCTCTACCTCCACTGTCCGAAGTGAATTTTCCCGATTTATGCACACATCTCTCAGATCCTCGGCTGGTTCAGCCCTCTACTAGTCTTGCCCCTCTTTAGCCTCCATTTCCTCTATGCTGAAGGCTTCCTTGGGGGTATGCTCTTTGAGGGAGGTAACGTAGCACTCCCTGCCTGACGCTTGGTCACCCCGAGAATATTCAACCCCGCACTCTCCCAAGAATTTAACAAGGAGGTGGTATGTAGAGGTTATTGCTTGAAATTGGTTGAGGGCTAATCTTCCTAGGATGACATTGTAGGCTGATGGTGTATTGATGACCAAGAATGTGAGAAACTTATAGTATTTTTCTCGATCATCCCCTATAGTAACGGGCAGCTGGATGGATTCGAGCAGGTAGACCTTATCACCGGCTGTCACGACCTATTTTCATATATGGCGTCCGTGACTAATCAGTGAGTCAAAACCTACCTGAGGCCTTTTTCTTGATCTTTATTTAGAACTTTTTCTCATTCATGAATAACAAAAAATTTAGAAACTAATATTTTTATAAAAAGTAACATTTCATTTTCATTTCCCAGATCTCGTTTCAAAAATCTCCAGAGCTTGCTAGTTGTGCATTCAAATGATTTCAGGCGGGATGTAGCATTTTCCAGAAAAACTTCCTTTTGTGCAACACATGACATGCTAAGAAATACGTCCATTAGCAAAGTTAGCGTGAATTCATCGATATCTGAATTACCAACAGTTTCACTATTTGGGAATGAGTTCTAACAGTCGACCATTATTTAGTAGGGAGCGACCCTATGATAACATATATTGGACATGATCATTCCTTAGTCATCTGGCCATGGTTCCACCCTTATTACATCACCTCGCTGGTACGTTTAACGTCCCCCAGTGGTCAGGACGCTGTTCAGACAAACATTCCCACATTTCCGTCAATTCCATAATCAATCCGTCAATTCCAATATTTCATACCGAATATCAATAAGAAACAGAAATTAACTCAGATATCAGATGACTCACCTGAATATAACAGAACTAATTACTTACTTTGCTTGACCGTACAATTCCTGATCTACATGCAACAGACAAATGGAACTTTTGTCACCACATTGTATTTCTATAATTTTCTTTATTTGAGTTTTATTTAATATTTTTCTTTGAGACTTATTTCTATTTAATTCTTTCAATTTATGTTTAGCTTAAATAGATAAACTTATAAGAATATATTTTTATTTTCTTAAAATTTCTTTTATAAACTCTATAAATCTTATGATTTTATTAAAAAGCGTATTATGATTAAATAATTACCTTTTATTTTTATATCCAACTCAAATAAAATATTAAGATTATGTTTCTTACTTAAAATATTTAACTTTATAATTTAATACATCAATTTATTTAAGAAAATCTTTTTATATTATATTATTTATCAAAGAATAACTATTAAATTAAAATTTAACTTTTAGTTTAAAAATTATAAAATTTTATTCTAACTTCATTTATAACAATACAATACAAATTTTCATATCCTTTATTTTATAAAAGATTATATTTTCTAATTATTATAAAAAATATATAAATATAAACTCTTATCTAATTCTTATTATTATTATTTTTTAAAAAAATTAAATCTTTTCATATTAAAGTTTTATACAAAATCATATTATCTTATTTAAACTAATTATTAAACTATTATTATTTTATTACTAAAATCATATTTTATACACAAACTATAATTCGGACACTGTTTTCTCTTCTTCTTCTTCTTCTTCTTCTTTTATAAAATTATAAAGAATAATTCTACGATTTAAATTTGTCAGAGTAATTTAACAACGATCGAAGCCGTTTATTAGCGGCGTTAGGTTGTTTGTAGGGTAATGAACGTTGGTGATAACGTGTATGGTGATACCCGTATGCCTACAGATAACAAGAATAATAATAATAATTAAATAAATGTGACAGTAACTGTTTTATTCGGGTTCAGGTTCACCGGAAAAGGATTTCAACCATCAAAACCGTTCACTAGCTGCGGTGAGCCGTCAAAAGGGTAGTGAACGTTGTTGATCGGAAAATAATATCGTGTACAGTGGTGATCCGTGTGTATACAGATTATGAAACTAAAAGTTGATCTATGGTGGTCACGGTTATGGATGGTTATAGTATTTTAATTTGTTCCAGGGTGGTCGCCGGTGATCCTAGGGGTGGTGGGTGGTGACGCCGGTGATGATTATGGTAGTCGGAAGTGGCTGTAGTGGAGGAGAGAATTGAGAGAGAGACAGATAGATGTATACCGAGAGTGAGAGAGAGGGTGGCCGGAGTTGATGACGGCGGCGAGGGTCGGCGTCGGCGGTACGGTCGTCGGAGGCGATGTCAGGCGACGGTGGTGGTGGGCTCCGGCGGCATCGGCGGCATGTGGTTGAACGGCGTTGCGCGTGGTGGTGACGGGTTTGGGTCGTGGTTTGGCGCTGTGTGTGTATATATGTATATATGGCAACTGTGTGTAAATATGTATATATGTGTATGTATGGCATGTGTTTATATATATGTATAATTACTCTTGGCTCCTGGCGGTAACCTTTTATAATTTGGCTGGGGTTTATTCATCCCTCATGGAAATTTTATTTTTGACACGTGGCAAAAGATGAACAATATATTTTCTTAGCATGGATACGTAGAAAATATCGTGAATCTGAGCTAACTCTAACGGTAAAGCTAATCAATATATCACGGGTTCTACTTTCTCAAGAATATCAAACGGACCGATATAACGAGGATTAATTTGTCCTTTTGTCCGAATCGAATATCACCTTTCATTAGGGATACTAAAACTGCAACTCGTGTCGATTTTCGTCTGCGTAACTTTTCTAATGATCTAATGTGATTTAATTTATGGCGTTCTAATACTAGACGAATTTTCTTAATTGTTTCTTGAATAATTTCTGGCCCGGTAAAATGTTCCCCTTCTGACTTTGTCCAGCAACTGAAAGTTCTGCATCTTCTCCAATGGAGTGCTTCAAATGGCTATTTGAATACAAGCCTGGAAACTATTATTATACATAAATTCAACAAGCGGCAAATGTTCATCCCAACTTCCATGGAATTTCATGTTGCATGCTCGCAACATATCTTCTAGTGTTTGGATAGTTCGTTCTAACTATTCATCTGTTTGCGAATGAAAAGCCATACTAAGATGTACACTGGTTTCCTTTGTGTAAGAACCAGGTTCTAAACCATAGGATTAGTGACAGTAAACTGATAAGATCTTAGGTCATAATAAAATCAAAATCTTAACATGAGCAAAACCTAAGAATCAGACCCCGAGAATCAAAAACCCTACAATAAAAAGACAACCCTCTAACCTCAAAGATCATTAAGTTATTATAAGAACACTCACTTAAAACCCTAAAGAGCTAAACTTAGAAATAAAACTCCGAGCCCCAAAATCTTCTTAAGAAATGCTGACCTGGTCTCGTAATCTTTCAAACCCAACAATCTATATGCATTGTCCTATTACAGCAAAATTTCGACTCTCAAATCCAAAGAATAAGAAAAATTAAACCCAGGCCTCAACATGAGAAGAAAATTATACTCAAAGGCCTAAATCCCGTGACTTCCAATAATTACACTTCGACCCCAAGTTTTTAAGATAATTATACTTTCATCCTAAGACACCAAAGTTCATAGTAAATTATCAATACCGTAAGAAAACACCTAAATCTTCATTCAGATTTCACCCAAGAGTTTCTAAAACTCTTAATATCAACGATTACACATTAGTCCATCACGTCTTTAAAATTTCACAAAAGTCCTTGAGGTAGTTCTTACCTATAATTCTCTACAACCAAAATTAATTAATATATAAATATATAGATATGCTAAATACATATATGATATGTGCGTGAGACCACCTAGTAGTATGTGCTAACTTTATTCTAATAAGATAAAATACAATATCTCAAATCAAATTAAATAAAATTTTAATTTTTAAGAAAAGATAGTTATATTTTTAAGACTTACAACAAAATAATAAAATAGTATTAAATAATAAGAATAATAGAGGATAAACAAATAATCAAATCATATAGTAAATATTAAAAACAATAGCATTCATAAAGTTTAAAATAATAATAGTGTATAAAATGTTAAATTACAAAATAATAATAATAATATAAAGTATTAAATCATAAAATCATAGAGACAAAAAATAAATAAATAAATAAATATATAATCATAATAAATCCACTAACACCCATATTCTCCAACTAAGCTTTATATATATATATATATATGTATGCATATATAAAAGAATCTCTACAATACAATATGATAATTAATAAATGTCAAATTTTTACAACACCCTAAATATAATAATCAAGAAGTAAAAAGTAATTTTATTATATGTATATATAAGTATACACGTCTCTACAATTAACATTCAAAATAATAATAATACTAAACAAATACACAATCACAATCTCCAACACAAGTCTTATATATATAAGTGTATATATAGGAGAATTTCTATAATAATAATACTAAAAAAATAAAAATAAATAAATAAATAAACAAATGTTAAATTTCTACAACACACAACCCTCATTAAAATAATCAAAAAAATAAAATACTAATATAATAACAATACAAATATATATCATTGTATACATCTCTACACAATCCTAATATAATAATTCAAAATGGTCAAATCCATACAACCAATAAAGTACTCAAGAAACATCAAATCTCTACAAAAAAAAAATAATAACATTATATATATAAGAGGATAAATATAATTATACACATATTTATACAACCTAATAAAATAATCAAAAGGTAAAAAAAAAAAATAATAATAATAATTACTTTAATGTATAATAATCAAATAGACAAAAGGAAGCTCAATATATATATATATATAACTTAATATTATAATCAAAAGTAAGTAACCCAATATAATAATGTAATTTTAAACTAATTTTTATATTAATATAAAGAGACTTAATACAACATTTAAATAATTAAATAATAATAAAATAATATTAAATCATGAAATTGAGTTTTAAAATCTAAACTCATCAAATTGAATTAAAACTAATATAAAAGTAATTAAAAATATATTTCATGTTACAAAATTATACAAAAAAAATTAAAATTTAACCCAACCACCACAACTAAATAATGCTATAATTAAATTAAGATATAAAAATTAAGTACAACACCTAAAATTATTATATTAATGCAAATATTTAATATACATAGTTAAAAATATACATTAAGTTAATTATTGAATATAATTCTTAAACAATGCAGTGCATATATATCATTAAATATACAATAAAGTAATAAAATATAACAAAATTCAAAATTGAAGCCAATTTTCCCTCTCTTGGCCAGCCACTATGGAGACTAATACACTCAATCTCAATTTTTTTTATTACTTTATCAT
>JAUMHN010417379.1:0-13655 GCA_032360265.1 Heliamphora ciliata
ATGATATCTTATGTGTATCGTGGTTGCATGCGGTAGAACTCAGAGTTTTATTAGGCATGGATGTGATGGATTTGTGGAGCATATGCACGTGGTGTATGTGGTATGTTATATGCATTTAAATCCTTATTAGGTTATGTATAGAAATGTTCGGTGTTATCCCGTAGTTTCAGTGTTATCCCGTAGTTTATAGTATTATCCTGTAGCGTGCAGTTTTATCGTATAACATGCGGTCTTATCCCGTGGCATGCGATTTTATCCCATGGTATGCGGTCTTATCCCGTGGTTTAATCCGTGGTCAGCGGTCCTATCCCGTGTCTTACGGTAAGGTTTACGATTTTATCCCGTGGTTAGGTTTGCGGTTTTACCCCGTGGTTGGTCTATGGTTTTATGCCATAGTATACGGTTTTATCCCAGGAACGTATGCTATATAAGGATCTCTATCTCAGTGTTAGGACTGCGGTTGCGGCGTGTGATGGCTGGTTATATGTATCATGGGTTGCATGTATTGTATCATGGGACGGATAGACCAGTTTTCAAATTGTTTTAAGAGTCGTGTAAATCGTGATCTAAAAACTATTTTCCAACTGTTTTCAGGCTCCTGTGAGTGAGTCAAACATGGTTGTATCCTCGCTTTCCCGTTTGCATGTGAAAACTGTTTTCAAGGCTTGAAAGAGAGTCTAAACTTGCACTTCGATTTCCTAGCATGTTTTGTTTATACTACATGCTTGTCTAGTTTCTGCTGAGCCTTGGCTCACGGTATGAGATTTGTTTTTCTTCAGGTACCGGTCACGCTGGTTGATCTGGAGGTGTTGGAGGAGGTGGAAGAGTGTAGTCTTCCTTTTTGTTAGGTTTGGTACATATATGTTGTAACATGTTTTCTCGGCGTTGGAGCCTTGTAATGTATGCCGTTTGGCGTTTATATACAATACATGTATGATTTATTTTGAGAGTGTATTCTCAGTTTGGTATCATGTCTGGTTGTTTATGGGTGTTTCACGTGACCCGGAGTTTGGGGCATAACATTAAGATTCTCATAAAATACAAAAACTAATTTTATTAATAAATAAAATTTGATACTAAAATCAAAATCATGATTTTTAGTATACAATCCTAATAATTAGAAGCATTACGATTTGCTAAGGTTCCCTAAAATGCTCAACCGCCTCTAAACGTTTCCTCGAGTATGGTGGTTCGGGACCGTCAAGCTATTCGTGCTTCGAGAGTCCTTTAAGCGCAAATAATGTCATGAATTCGACTCGGGAATGGTTAATGTTGGGGTATGAATTTTGGTAGAGTATCGGAGGAGTGAAAATTTTGGCATAAGCATATCAGAATGTGTCTCTCTATTCTCGAAAAAATGGCGCCTAGTTATAGGCAGTAGGGCAGCAGATAGATCCTCCAGGATACTGCCACCTATCCAAAAAGGTGCAAAGGATGCGGTCATTAGAAAATACCTCGCAGCCGTGAACAAAAAGTAGAAACCAAGGCAACAGTAACCTTCGAAGGTTGCGATCTATTGTAAGATCACAAAAAGGTCACGGCCGTGAGAAATGGAGTTTGCAGCCTATTCAAGAATTACAAAAAGGTCGCGATCGTGATCTCAAGAACATGGCCGGTGGTAGGATCATAAAAAGGTGGCGGCATGAGGATCACAAAGGTTGCGGCTTGAAGGTTTTTAGAGGAATAGGGGATTTTTTGGGGTTTTGAGCTGAGTTCTTGACATCACAACTGCTTAGAGGCATCCATTGGCATAATTCCATGCTTTCATCATTGGAAAACGTTCGAAACGGGTGCCAAAGATTCGGTTTGTCAAATTGGAGTGCCTAGAATATGCAAAAGGCAATAATGTGAATGCCCTAATACATAGGTAATCTTCAAATAAATCTTTAATGAATTCCACTAAATACGTATCCACATAATCCAATTTCCTCATCAATTGAAAATAATAAAGGTAAGTTTTCATTTCTTAACAATTCTCACAATTCACATTCCACGGGTTTAGTTAGGTACCGCATTGCCACATAGGTAAATGTTGCCACACAGGCAAGAGATGCCACACGAGCAATAGATGACACAAAGATGAGGGTTGCCACATGAGCGAGAAATGCCACACATGCAAAATAATCTATAATTTTGAATTCCCACATATTAGCTCAAAATGATTTCATTCACTACAACGTAACATAAAGATACAATTTCCAATCTCATGGATGGAATTATCGACATATCAGCCAACTACTCTTAATTCCAAACCATATTAAATATCAACTCCCAATTAAACAAATAAGGGTTTTTAACTTAAAAATAATTTTCATGTGACTTTTCTCAAAAAGATGAATTCAATTATATACTAATCACATTTATTGAAGATTAGTCAAGAGTCCTATGTGGAGTCAAGAACTCGAAGCTCTACACTTTCGGCAAACTCGAACTCACCAAATCAAAATTCCATTTGGTTGTACACGTAGCTCTCTTTAAGTATAGCAATCTTCTTTTCCGTGGTCTTGTGAGATTCCAAGCCTTAGGTCTCTAAAATGGAGAAGAAAGAAAAAAAAGAACCAAGCTCCTCTAATGAAGGAGAAACCCAAGAGAGAGAGAGAGAGAGAGAGAGAGAGAGAGAGAGACGATTTAACGAGGGCTGAAGCTTCTCTTGGAAGCTTGGCATCCACTCAACCATTACATGCGCGCGCGTGCACACACACACAGATATATATATATATATATATATTATCTATGTTTGTATATATATACCACATGCAAACATGTATTCGTACAACTTTAATTGCTTTAATTTAAAATTTTCTATTTCAAAAATTATCAAATTTTAAAATTATTTTCGAATTAAATTTTTTGAGTTTCTGCGCACACCTTCGTGTCCAACAAAGGTCGTTCAAAAGTCATCGGATCCACTGCCATATATTTATATGAAATGAACTTGGCAAAAGTTGTTTATTGGCAAACAAAATATTTGGTTGGGAAAATGCAAAAAAAAAAAAATCGAAGCCTTTGGCAACTATATATTTGTTGGCAAATATGTCTTTTGGTGACAAAAAAAATTAGGCCGGTAAACTGTTATTTATTTCTTCTAAAAGCTCTGCTGACTAAATAATTTGGTCACCAAACGTGGGTTTCTCCGACCAAAAGAATTGGTTGGTGCAAGTTTTTGAACTTTCAATTATTTACTAGTATTTATTTCTTCTAAAAGCTTTGCCGACTAAATAATTTGGTCACCAAACGCCAGTTTTTCCGACCAAAAGAATTGGATTGTGCAAGTTTTTGAACTTTCAATTATTTTTGCAGGCCAAATATTTGGTTGCCAAAATTCTTTTTGCCAACCAAAATTTAGAAAGCCAACCAAAATTTTGCTTTTCTAAAAGCATTTACCGGCCCACATTAACCGGTGATTTGTACATTCAGAACAATAATTTTTAGTTCACTAAAAAGATAGCATATCTATTATATTAATATTCTTTTCGCTTGACATATTTCACTAAGAACAATATTTGATTATTTTAATTCTGATTTTTTTTTTCAAAGACAACTAAACAGGAATAGGAATAAATAATCATATATAACAAAACAACCATCGATTACTTTGGGGTATAATAAAAATAGTAATTTTTTTGAGTTAGGATTACCCACAAAGCTAAGTGATAAGATTAATAAAGATTGAATGAATTGCTACGACCCACCAATAACTAATTAACATAAAAAAAATTTCTATGTTTCGTACTAAGGATTGGATCTATGTGAGTTTTACTAAAATTAAAACTAAAATAATTAGAACTTGCCATTTTATTGAATGGTTAATAATTTTTTTGGTTTGCTGAAGGAGTGCTTCCGAAGTTTTATGCAATTGACGGATACTTACAAGATATAAAAAAAATAATTTATATAACAACTATTAGACCAGTGATTTTATATGGGACAGAACGTTAGGCTGTTAAGAAAGATCACGTAAATAAGATGACTGTTGCAAATATGATAATGTTAAGATGAATGCATGGTAAGACTAAAAAAGATAAAATTAGGAATGAAAAGATTCGTGGAATGGTAACGGTTGCACAAATTGAGAATAAGTTGAGAAAAAATAGATTAAGATGGTTTGGACACATACAACGTAAATCAGTTGATGCAGTATTAAGAAATAACGACAAGATCATGTGTAATGAAAATACTAGGGGAAGGGATACGCTTACATTGACATGAAATGTCGTATTAAAAAAAGATATGAATCTATTAAAACTAATTGAAAATATGACTCTCAACAAAATAAAATGGCATAAAAAAATTCATATAATCGACCCTTATTGATTGAAACAAAGGTTTAATTTAGTTTGATTTTGTTTGGTTTAGTTTAAAGAGCACTATACATAAGTTAGAGCCCCACTTTTCAGCTAAAACATAGGGGTTGCCCTGTAAACTTACCCCTAGACCCATTCCTAATTGTCAAGAGGGGAACTATCTTAACGGCAAGGGGAACCATGCCGCCCAAAGTTATTTAAAATTCTTTTTGAGTCTTATATTTAACAATTAAAAAAAAACTATTTATCCACTATTTTGTTTTTATTTCATAATAAATAATGGGATGATCCAGACAATTTTTTTACAATACATTTTTTTATTAAGTTTGTTTTATTTACATAAGAGGTACATGCATATTACTTCTCTTTAATTCTTTTTTAATATAAACATCACAAGATAAATTTTTGAAGTTATTATTAAAATTATATAAACTAATAAAATGATATAAAATAATAGTTTCAAAATAATATTTAGTTGTTGTTATGATATCTTAGGAATTATCATAATTTTGGTATGCGCATACTTTGATTCCTACAAACACATTTTCTAGTTTCACACATGTAGTCAGTGCATAGCAAGGTACTTATTTAACAAACCAAGAAGCTAGGGAAGTGCAGAGCAGGTTCATCATCATTGTGATGTTTAGTAGGATGGTATTTCTTCGAGACTTCAACACAAAGACATTGTCACGTTTGTCTCTGTTTAGTGCAGCGACCTGATAATTGATGGACAAAAGCTTACAAAGGGAGTGAGCAGTGATAATTGATCGATAGACCAAAAAGCTCCTTCCTACCCACTCCCAAACTGTATTCTAATGGCAGAGAAAGTAGAGAGAGATACTAGAGAGGAAGAGAGCTGTTTCTGTTTGTCTCTATGCTGGCAAACACAGAATGGGTCTTTTACTCTGCAATTTTTATGCAATACATCTTCCAATGTTCATGTATTGTACAAACATGTATTGTGCGACACATTATACAAAGCATAACCATTAGATCAATCCATTACTAATGTTGTGCAAGAAGACTTAAAATAATCATAAACAAACACAAATAGATAAATTTTACGTGATTTAGCAATTTGCCTATGTCCACAGGTGACAAAATTCAATATATGGATAAAGAGATTACAAGTCACTCGACTCTCACAAATTCTCTTCATCAAACAACTTGCACACACTAATTATCTTAATAAACAATCATATTTATATGAGTGAAGCAGAGACCTAATTTAATCATACTTGTGCTAATTGAGTTCAAAACTAATTAAACAATTGCAAAATTCACATTCTTCAAAACTCTTCAAATTTAGTAATCATAATAGACTAAAATTCTATACCAACTTAAATTGGATTTGAATCAAAATTCCCAACAATCTCTACCTTAATTAGCGAGAATCCATCTTTCAAACAAATTAACATACCAAAGCTGCCACCAAATGCACTAAAAGTGCTCAAATTTCTGAATCAAACAAATCAATTGATAAACTCTGTATCCAAATGCGCTTCGTGGGGCCAAATTCACCTAGGGTGACCAAAGCTTCAAATCAGACATATTGGCAGATTGATGCTGCCTCCAAATGTTCTAAAATGCCAAATTGCACACAAAGGTACCAAATTCCAAAAATTGAGCAAAATATAGGCAAATGCACATATCGCGCCTAAACCAAATGTGAACTGAGTAGAGCGGCTATTGAAATTACCAAATTTTGTCAAATTCAAGCCGTATTGAAAGTTGATCCAAATGACACATCTTGTCATCCAAACTGTCAGCATATCCTCCACCAACAAATGCAACTGGATAACCGATACTAAATTCATCTATTGACAAACTTCATCTGAGGACAAGCTTCATCTGAGAACAAAACTCCACCTGAAGATTAAACTCCTTATGATTAACAAAATAGATTCCTTCACCGAACACTTTCTAAGAGAATTATGCGCCGATCACAAAGCTTTCCACGGAAACAAATCAGCAACTGCGTAGCTAGCAATCTCTTCAAACTAAGGACCCGTTTGGCCAGCCACAAATATTGCAGAGACTTAATTGGAGCATGCGGGAGCATCTGAATTCGATTTTTGACGTATAATATACCGTTGGAATCGTCTCGACGAGACGAAGCTTCTAGTATATTCAAAAATAATTTTTGACCACTTCGAATTCTAAGCAGAGAACAAAAACCTAGCTTTAACCAAAATTCTAATACCACTTATTGTGCAAAGAATGCCTAGAATAATCATAAACAAACACAAAGAGACAAATTTTATGTGGTTTGACATTTGCCTACGTGAATGGGTGGCAGAATTCAATATATGAAAAAGAGATTATAAATCACTCGACCCTCACAAATTCTCTCTCTCAAATAACTTGCACACCCTAATTATCTTAACATACAATCATGTTTATATGAGCGAAGCAGAAACCAAATTTAATCATACTTGTGCTAGTTAAGTTCAAAACTAATTAAACAACTGCAAATTCACATTCTTTAGAACTTTTCAAATTTAATAACCATGATAGACTAAAAGTCTATACCAATTCAAATTGGATTTGAACCAAAATTTCCAACAACTAATGCGTGTCATACTGTACCAAAATAAATTTATATCCTAAATTTAACACTAATCCGTAGAGTATCGATTAAGTCTAGGTAACATTCCAACAGAGATTAATAGGCTAAATCATAATTTTTGCATAACTTAAAAGTTGATCCCGTTCTTTAATCAAAAGTTGTTTAGTTGATTACTAAACTAAGAACAAAAAATAAATAAAACGTGAATTACAAGCTGGATCAGATGAGGAAAGAAGATCCTAGGGTTTTGAATCTAGCCATGTATTTTAGATTCGTTAAGATTTAATTACTTTTGCAAAGTTTTCGTCCCACCTATAAGCCTAACTCGGATGATCAAGAAAGATAATATTTAACCAAACATGGCATAACCTATCTGGACTGACACGAGTCATACGTGTAAAATTCGACACGATCTGTCCTATCACAAGATAACTTATCTCACGTTTGGATTGAAATACAATATTAAAACAGTTGCATGATCTTGCAATTACTATCACGACCCAAACCCCGAATCCGTGAACTAATTAAACCCCAAGCCATACCATTTAGGTACTACATCTATAAAAAACTTTTTAAAACATTGACATATAGGCTACAATATGATGTTTGAAATAAAAAAAATAAAAAAAATAAAAAAAATTGAGTTTTTCTTTCATTCATGCATTCAAAAGATTCGAACCAAATAAATTAAGTTTTAAAAGTTCATTTACAAAATCACTAAAGAATATGTGACAATCATATATTTAACGTTAACTTTCATATCATTTACATTCATCCACTTTGATTCTATGTACAGATATAACACAAAATAAAAACACTAGATCCTCCCTCTAGCCTTTCTATCACCCCTGATCTTTGAAACCTGAAAGGAGTTAGATGTAACATACATGAGCCGGAGCTCGTAAGATAAAGATTAACTCAAATGCAAAGTATGAATTTTGAGGTGTGATGAGTGCAACCAAAGTAAAAATACTAGTTCCACTAATTCGTTATTCGTTCACACGCACATACCCACGCAAACAAATTTATCCTATCCATTCAGTCATTTTCTATTGCATCAATCCTTTATTTCATCATTCACATTCATTGAGTCATTTTCAAAACATTCTGTTCTTTCACGTTATCTGTATTACTTTCTTATTACCCGATTCCTCCCCGAACCGTATCATAACTAATGAACTGGCATCGGATGCAGCTTATAGAAATCCCAAACTATCATCCCATTTGTTTAACCCAATATCATTCCATGATATTATCAATTCACAGTTATTCATTTATCCTTTAACCGTTAGCTTCCTTTCAAATCATCTTTTCTTCGCTCACATTTTTCATTTTATCTCATTAATTCAATACCGAACCAATACTACATTAAATACAATCAGTCTGCTATGTTCTGTATATTTTTTTTCACATCTTTATTTTATTCTCAAATTTCATATCCATCTTTCTCTATTTATCGAATGCCTTGACTACCAATTACATAACTCAGTTTCTTTCAAACTCATCGTTTCTCAGACCAACAACTATTTATCTCATAGGATCCAAGACACAAGCATACCAATCATATACTCTAGCTTGTTTTACAAGCCTCGCCCGAGGGAACACGGTACCCAAAGCACATATTTTTTGGGACTAACCCGATGGGAACGGCACCCAGAAAGCACATAATTTTTGGTCTTTCACCGAAGAGCTATTCAAGCCCAACTTAATTACATTCCAAATCATTTCGATTTTCCAAAGGAACACCAGGGAGGCGACCCGATACCAAACAATTTCAGTTTTTTGAAGGAACACCCAGGAGGTGACCCGATACAAAACCAATACTAAACCATTTCGGTTTCTCGAACGAACACCTGATTGCATTATTTCACTTTTTAGTTCAATATCATAATTTCAAATACTTTTTATTAACCCAACTTTAATTCTCATCAATTCATTCTCGGTTCATTATTCATTAATTTTGAGCATATTTACAATTTAGGAGTCCAACCCACAACTAGTTCCTCTCCCAATTCAAATTCCCATTTCATTTTCAAATCATATTCTGTTTTAGTATTCATCAATTTCTCTTTTCAAGTCAAAGGTATCATAAACCTCAATATACAAATTCTCAATTTCAATTATATATCTTATCATCTTCAATACTTAATTTATCATAGCTTTCAACAGTATATAGCTAGCTTGATGGGAAAACAACATATTTAAACAAGTGAAATGCACCCATCATATACATACACAGTTAAACATTAACAACCCCCTTTCACATACTTAGATTTTGTGAACTTTAAATAAAACATTCAAGAAAACCTTCAAGCATCCATTCACTCTGTTCAAAATTCCCATTCTAATTAGAAAATTCAAAATTTTTATAAAATCCAACCTATTAATCCAACTCACACATTTCATGTCATTCCCCTAACCCAGGTTGAATTTATGTATGTATCTATATAGCCACAAGAATCAATATATTTGATACAAAGGTTTAACGGTGATAAAAATAACATTTTCCCATAAATTTGGCCAAAAACGGTCAAACAACGGTTAAGACAAATTTGATATACCCTCACTATTTTACTCATACCTTTTTCTATAAAATTAATTTTATTGTGAGAGTAGTGTCATTGGAAAGAGGACTTTCTGGGCTTCAGTTTGAGTACATGAATGACCTAATTTGGAGTCCGAATGAGAGAGAGATATGATCAATTGAAGTTGGCTTAGCGTAGTCAATCCGCTCGAGCGGACAGAGGGTCGCTCGAGCGCCCAAACTCTCTGCCATGAGACAGCTCGAGCGGATAAGGCTCTGCTTGAGCACACTGCTGTCCAAGAAAACCCCAAAACTTTCCCTGTTTTGCGTTTCAAACCCTCAATACCTTTAAACATTCGCAACCATGCTTTCAATCCCTATTTCCATCCCAAAACATAAAATTTTAAGTATTTTAAATCCCTTTCATGCAATAAATTCTCAAAATCATGATTAACCATTTCCCAAAACTCCAATTTTTATAAAACCCAACTCATTCATGTAATCAACCATTTCTAACTCAACCCACACACACATACCCTTATCAATCCTTCGATCATTCATGAAATCAACTAGGTTTTACTCACATAACTAAAATATCAACCCAAATCAACACAAAACACAAGAGATAGTCTAGATTCTATCTTAGAATACTCAAAAACTTGAAATATCTTCAAATCTCTCCACCTAGGGTTTGGATTATGTGTGTTCTTGCCTCTTTGGTGCTCAATGTTCCACCTCCTTGCTCTAAAGCTTGGATTCCTCCCTTGGTTGCTCTCAATCTAGCTTCAGTCTTCAATTAGAGGGTGGGTTTTATGAGGTTTCTTGGATTTCTCTCTCTAGAAGGGGAAGAAGAGAAGAAAAGAAGAAGCATAAATGGGGGTGGGGGGTGTCATGTGGGTTTTAAATAAAACCCCCAACCTTCTCCAATATTCTAGAATCATCTAAACATTTTCCGATAGTCCGCTCGAGCGAACAGACCACCGCTCGAGCGGTAACCCTCGAAGCTGAATTTTGCGAATTTTTCGAAAACACAACTCAAATTTTCAACTTTGCTCACATTTTATTAGTTTGGATTTTCCATTAACATACCCGTATTAACATTATTCATTATCGTGTATCTCAATTTCATTCCACATATTATTAATTTAATAGTTATTGAACAATTAATCATAGCACTTAATCGATAAAGAAAAACAAAATAAACACGTACCTAATCATCACAATTACAATCATAGAAAATAAAAGTCAAAACTTGAATAAGAACTTTAAAGCTTGTTGACAAAAACTCAACATCTAAAAATCATACAACGAAGTTGAAACTATGTTGAAAGAAATAAGAAATCCTAACTACATCTAAATATCGAAGTAGGGCTTCATTGAACCCTAAGATGAAGAGTTTAGCTGCTCATACTGAGATTGTGATCCATGCAAATTTGAATGAGAATTAAAATTCTGGCCTCCGTTCCTGCCTTCTCGTCACTTCCTGAGCCTTAGCCGTTGCTTTCTTGTACCTCCTTGAACTCTAGAATCCCCAAATAAATTTTATGCCCCAAGGCTACCCTATTTATAATGGAGCTGAACCCTAGGGTTTTAAATTCTTGTGCAACCTAATTTTTGTGCCTCGTTCGGACGCTTGTTCAAACAAAAACTCTCTGAATTAAACCATCCGGATGCCCATCAGGATGAAAACTCTCTGGGTAGAAACATCTAGATGCTCCAGTTCTATCCAGACAAAAACTGTCCCACATGTTTCTTCTATTCTCATTTCATGCGTTTTAGCCTGTTTCTTTCACATTCTCGTCTCTTTTAACGTTAACACTGAAATACTTATAAAGCATATTAATAAATGTAAAATCGAGGCTTAACTTTGTATAGTTTGTAGGATTTGAACGGTGCTTTTACACACCGATCACACCCACTAGCTTACACTTTACTTGTTCTTGAGCAAAGGAAACAAAAAGAAAAGAAAAGGAAATAAAATAAAAGGTTACCCACATTTCTACATGCATTTTGAAAAATTTAAATTAAAACTGTGAACTTCCGATCCTCGACAATCAATTTGCATAATTTTTCGGTTACCTTCATCTCTACAAACAATTCCTCACAGACCTGGACTCAGTGTGTGTGAAGACTCAACTACTTGCCTTGGTATCATGCTTCAGGGAAATTGAAGTTTGAACTTCTATCAAAACTATGCTTCGACTTCAATTCTTACTCAGTATCCACTCACACATAAACTATCATGACCCAATTTTAAACATGGCATCAGTGACTAGCCAGTGAGTCAAAACTCACCAAAGGTCTCTATTTTTCTTTTTCTTCCACTTTATTTTTGAAATTTGCTAACTATTTTTTTTTCTTAAAACTTATTTAAAAATCATCTCACATTTGATTTTACAATTTGCTAGAAGAAAATGTGAAACTTCATCGACAAGGGAATTATTTCTACTTTATTTTAGAATAAATCCCCATAGCTTTTAGTAGTGCACTTAACATCCAACTTTATTTAGATATATTGTCTTGTGCTATATATGGAAATACAAATCATAGGGATTAAACAGAAAACTTGAACAAAGTAAAGCTTTCTTTCTCAGCTACCATTTCCTTCATTCTGTTATGCGTCACTTGGATATTATCAACATCCATTAGCAATGCAAGTGTGAGTATATAGATATTAAGATTTCTAATTTTCCATGAACTATCTAAGCTTAATTATATATTGTTAGAACCATTTTACTTTATACCAAATATCATACTGACTTTCATCCTTATTCTATCTAATCTTCGGTATTTTTTTTTCCCCCGAGTTGAAACTTTTCGGTCTTATTTCCCTGTCCCCCCGAGCAAGGATGGACCTTTGGTGTTATTTTCTTGTCCCCCCATAGCAGGGTCCTTTGGTGTTATTTTTCTGTCCCTCCTACAGCAGGCACATTTGGTGCTATTTTCTTGTCCCCTAGAGCATAGACCTTCGGTGTTATTTTTCTGTTCCCCAAAGTAGGAATTTTCGGGTATTATTTTCCTATCCTTCCGAGTGAGGACCTTTCGGTATCTTTAGTGTCCCCTACACCGGGACCTTTCGGACCTTTATCTTATTGTATACTCAAAATTCATGCATATAGAGACTTATTAACTGGATCAAATATAGTAGACATTTATGACTTAATTTATTAGTTTGAGATCTCATAAACAGGTTAAGCAAAGTCAAGAAATTAAAATATCTAAGAACTCACCAATCAAAACTAAGTTGATTAGTTCCTGTTCAAAAATTTTTGATTTAGAAAATAACACACAGAAATACTAAATTAGTAAGGAAAAACTTATAGCTTCAATTATTTTGTTTCAAGTTTAACTTTGGCACAATCTTTATCGAGACTAATTAAATAAAGAACGAGACTCTATAATCTTATAATCATTAGCAAGATCATATTCTTGCAATGTCTAAACTCTTGTTTTATTATTATTTTCAAAATATTTAATTTTAGGCTTTAAATCTTAATTTTTATTTTCAGTAAAGCTAGAGATACTAAATTTTTTAGCGCAAAAAATACTGCATGCTAACGTGGCAATACGCTTCTTGCATCTGGGGCCCACTAAGTCAATTGTTAAAGAGGAAGAGCACGTGCACATGTTTAACTAAAGAGAGTTCTGTGTTTCATTCTTCCCACCAAAAAATGCTATACACCATCTCAGGTCGCCATTGATGCTTCTCGCTCCATCGGCCACCTTGCCGCCACCCCTGCCCTCTTCAACCTCTTTCAAGTCTACTCTCTCTCTCTCCCTCTATATATATATACATATATATATATATACACACACACACACACACACTTGATTGCTTCTAATTCAATGGTCTTTAAAAAATGCTCACAACAAAACTCCATCATATTAACTCTCTCCCCCCGACACACACACTCTCTCTCTCTCTTTCTCACTCCCGAGACGATTCTCATTATAATTATATATATGGTCTCTAAAGGTTATATATACATATATATAAATACAGAGAGATTTTTTGTTAGTTTACATGTTCTAGTAATGCATTTTGCCTCTTTGGCTCTTTATGAAAAAATGTATTTTTCTTAATTTGTATATGTATTATATATAAATACAGAGACGATTCTCAATTTTTAATGTTAGGTATGTTTTTTATTTCTTAAATTTATATGTTTGCAGCTGTTTTCATTTGTTTTAGATAATAATTTATGAATTTTTAATGGTATATATTGATGAGTTTCTAGAGTGAAGCATTTGTGCAATT
>JAUMHN010417390.1:0-13655 GCA_032360265.1 Heliamphora ciliata
CTTTTCAAAGAGTAAATCTATGCACAATTTTTGTAAGGTCTTCAACCTTTTAATTTAAAACTTGATTTTTATTCTTCAAGGACAAAACTTAGTTTGACAGCAAATATTTTTCTCCTTTTAAAACTTCAATTTCAAAAGATGAGGAAAGAACCAACTTTTTAAGAATAGCATTCTTAGCACCTAATTTTCTTAATTCATCATGCAAATCTTCAAATGCAACTTGAAGTTCTTCTAAAGAAAAAAAATCATTGGTTACCTCGTTGTCTTCTTTGGCCATGAGGCAAAGGTTAGCAATTTTATTTTTCTTCTTTTGATCCTCGGAGCTACTATCTTCACTCTCACCCCATGCAGCCAACATTGCCTTCTTGAATATCTTTTTAAAGTGTTTCTTGAGTTGGGGACACTAAGCCTTCATGTGGCCTAGCTTCTTGCATTCAAAATAGATGATCTCATCTTTCTTGTGATTACTCTTGAATCTGCTTGATTCTCCCTTGAACTTGTTGGGCTCACTTTTGTGCCCATCTTTCTTGAAAAATCTTCTTTCTTCTTGTTTCTTATTTCTAAGAAACCTTTTGAACTTTCTTGTGACGAGAGCTAGAACTTTATTTTCATCACTTGTGGAGTCTTTATCAGATTTATTATAAAGAAGGAAAGATTTGAAAGTTATTCCTTTCTTCTTTTTGCTATCATCTTCATCATCCATCTTGATATTCATCTCATGAGTCATAAGTAAACTAAGAAGCTCCTCCAAGCTTAGTGTGGACAGATCCTTTACTTCTTGAATAACAGTTATCTTAGCTTCCCAATTTTTAGACATGTATCTTAGGATCTTTCTCACTATCTCTACATTAGAATAAACCTTGCCAAGAGATTTTAATCCATTAATGATATCAGTGAATCTAGTGAACATTTTAGAAATAATCTCATCATGCTTCATCTTAAACAATTCATAATTATGAACAAGCATGCTTATTTTAGATTCCTTGACTTGGTTGGTTCTCTCATGGGTAACCTCAAATTCACCCCAAATCTACTTAGCAATATCATAGGTGGAGATCCTATTGAACTCATTTGGGTCAACAGAGCAATATAGAAGGTTCATAGCCTTAGCATTTTTTTCTCTCTCTTATATCAATCTTAGCCCATTCACTCTCAGGTTTAGGTACAGTTGCCTCTTCAACAGTCTTGGTAGATCTTTTGGGTCTATTTATAATAACCCTCCAAAGGTCATAGTTTACAACTTGAATATAGATTCTCATTCTAACCTTCCAGTAATTATAATTTGTTTCATTAAATAAAGAGAGTCTGTTAGTGGACTGACCTTTAAATTGAATAGGTCCAATACTGGTGGTTGCCATAAGTACTCTTACACGATTAAGTCAAAATAAGAGCCCAAACTCTAATACCAATTGTTAGTCTAGGCAACCCAAGAGGGAGGAGGTAAATTGAGTTTTAAAATAATAATGACAATTTTAAAAACCTCTTTCAATATCTTTTAATTTTACAAACAAACATAGCAAATATATATTACAGTAAGCAAATTAAAGAGATTAGGGAGAGAGAAATTGAACCAGACACCAAGAGTTATAGTAGTTTGGCTTCTTTCAAACTTACATTTATTTCTCAAGACTTTCCTTGAGAATATCCACTAGGATCGAATGCTTTACAGGAGCATTCAAAATTCTTTTATAGCCTCAAGAAGTTCTTACATAATAACCCCTATTTTTTCTAAACTCTTGAGCTCTTCTTTAAGAAATTCACTCACTCTCTTAAAGGATCAAGGGTGACTCACCTTCTATTACAATAAATGTGAGAGAATCAAAGATTTACTAACTAACACTCTTTACAAATGAGCTAAAGAGTAAGAGAATCAACAGAAAGAGTAAATTAACAGTTAATGCTTCTTAAAAGATTTACGCTTTGATTTCAAGCAATATAACAGTTTCTAGAGATTTGAAGTTCTGAAAACTTACTTATTATATAACTATCTAAAGTAAATAACTGTTGATGGTTTGGTAAAGGCAATTAATACTCTAAAATCTTACAATTGGAACCAACGTGATATTTGAAATACATCGCAAGTGTCGACTCAAAATCCATTTGTGTCGACATAAAATATCTAAGGCATGGTTCTTTAAGTGATTGTGTTGACTCATATCTTCTTTGATGTCAACTTAATTTTTACATTTACCTCACCTACACAGTGGTGTCGACTCATGAAACATTTGGTGTCGACCTCATGCATTTCTTCATATTTTTAAGTTGCAGTCACTCTTGGAACTTTTGGAGACAACTCATTTTCGTTTGGTATCAACTAAGAAAATTTTAGACAGTCTCGATTATTTTGGAGTCAACTTATCTTCGTTTGGTGTGGACTCAAAACTTCTTATTTTCGAAAGAAACATTTGCGTCGGCTCAGAAATCATTGGTGTTGACCCTTTTTGACTTGGAATCAGGAAATGACTTGTAGCTCAGGTGTTGACTCATATTTCTTAGGTGTCAACTCATTTTGTTTTTCAGAGGATATTTTGGTGTCGACTCATGTGAATTTGATGTTGACCCATAAAATCTGAAATCTAGAAGCCAAAGGGTCATTTGGTGTCGACTCAAATTAATTTGGTGTCAACCCAAAAAGGATCCCGGTTTAATACTGAAGGTGTTGTTAAGGTTGTATACTAAAAATTATGATTTTTGTTGGTTTTAATATTTAATTTTATTTTTTTATAAAATTATTTTTTTATTTTATGAGAATCTTAATGAGTAATAAATGCAATATCATTTCTTTAAATATTATGCATGGATGTCATTTATTCTATACAATATTTAATCTGGTGTATAGAGTACAACTTGCACACAAAAGACCAGATTATAGGTTTTTGTAGAATATAAGTTTTAGTTCATATTTTAGATGGAATTGGACAAACCATCGGTACAACTGTAACACATAATTTTGGTAGATCTGTCTTGGTTACGAGGAACAAGTAATAGCGTCATCTATTGTTCCGATTCGCTGTGCTAGTACACTTTGTGTGTATTGAATGGGACCACATTGAGGTAATTAATTTTATACTGACTATATAAATTAATTCACATACCAAGGTTATTATGAGTGCTTATACTCTTAATTCTGAAATAATTATTATTTACGTATATTTGATATTCGTTATTTTGATTCATTAAATGGTGCAATCTTTTATAAGTCAATAGTTCCGGTAAGTTAGATAGCGGTATTAATTATATGATAAATATTAATTAATGACGGAATTCATGTCCCGATTATTCGGGATTGATTATATCTCCTTAAGGAAGCTTATAAATTTTGACAAGATCAAACCTTACAGGTGAATTTAATTATTCGGCCGTTAAATAAGTTAAGCGGAAGGGTTTGAGAAATTTTAAAGATGCCAATTAAATTAAATTGTCAGTAATTAAATTTAATTGACGGGTATCAAGAATCTTGACGTGTGGAGATGAGTTAAGCATTTAATAACAGAAGCTCGAATAATCGATTTTAAGAATGTGGCTGGGAGTGCAATTACGATTCTTTAGTGGTATAAATTGCAATTTATGTTTTTATAAAATTGCCTTAGGGGCAGGCAAATTTTCATAATTACATTAGAAGTCCAAGTCATGTTTACTCCACATGTCCCTCCTGTAACCCTATATATATATTCTTATGCTAAACCCTAATCATAAGTCGTCTTTCAAGACTAGGGTTTTCACGTAAACCTAAAGTTGATTAGTTTAGCAGGTTCTAATTCACGAAAGATCGTAACCCACCCTATGTTCGTGATACGCATCGAAAATACAGTAGAAGGCTTAATCGGGGCTTCAACTCGAAGGATTCAGATTCGTAGTTGTTGTTGTAACCAAAATCATTCTACCAGATTTCGAAAGGTATAGTCCCGTATCTAACTTTGGGAGTACAATTTTTATTTTGATCATTCGACATCAAAAAGTTTTAAACTGGAGCTTGTTTCGACAATTGTCCGTCTAGTATTTGTATCGAAAAAAATCATATTCAAATCAATAATCTTGACAGTTTGCCTCCAACAGGTGTCGACCCAAAATCATTTGGTGTCGACTTATTTTAGTTTCTGAAACATCTTAAGCAAAGTAGTTAAGGTGTCAACCCTAAATTTCATTTGTATCGACACACTTGAGAATTTCAAGCGTGCTTTGCCTTAAGGTGTTGACTCAATTATCAATTGGTGTCGACACAAAATGTTCTTTATAGGAATATTGAATGTCAACCCATTTGATGCAAAGTGTCAGTACAAATGGCATAAGATGTCGACTCATTTGTTACGTAGTGTCAACACTTATCTTTTTAGAAATAATTAAATATAATCTTTTTAAATCAATTTAATTAAGAAAATAAATTATAAAAATTATCAAAATCTAATTAAAAAGTCCTTGGGCTAACAGGTGCCATTACTTCCAGTGACTGAAAAGTCTCATTTCCTTTCTTTATAAGCCTTCTTTCCACGTACCTCATTCGCACCTTTCCTCTCCAATCCTCTCTTTCGAACTTCTTCGATCATCTCTAGTTTTCTTTTCACTCATCTCTTCCTCACTTACTCAAGTAAACATTGTGTTGCTGAATTCTACCCGCTCAACTCGCTCTAATGAGGATGTAAATATCGATGATCAGGCAATTCAAGAAGCCCGTGCTGCTATTCTCTACTCTGCGGGGAAAATGATGACTCTTTTTGGTGAGCCAAGGATGTTGTTACACTCATGGCTACCCCTCTCGATAGTCCCTTGCTCCTTCTTTCTAGAGTCAACCTTGAGTAGGCTGAGATAATTAACCCTACTTCCATCATTCGTCTTCAAGTCGAGCGAGGGGACTTTTCTTACTCCTTTCTCTAGTTCAAAACCCCATTTAGCCCTATCTTCGGCTGGTTCGAATGGGTCGATGAGATGATTCATGACGAGGTTTTCCCACGACATCTTGGAGTAATCTGGTATTCTTCTAGCTGTTATTATTTCTCAAACTCTCAACCTCACTGGAGCAACACGAGCATAGAGATGCTGATTTGCCATTGGACATCCGACACACACACACACCTTTATCGCCCTTTAGTTGAGTTATACACATGTTTGACTCATACTGGAAACTATGGTAGCCGTTTCAACGACGAAGGAAATTTTTTTCATGGCTCTCCGTCCAACTACCAATCAACTTATGCTTCTTAGATTCGTTTATTTTTTAAAAACCTTTAACTAAAGAAATTGACAGCGATCGAGGTGAATTTCACAAAGGCTATAGGAAGGACCTCTTCCTTCTTACGTTTATCTCCTTTTTCTTATCTACTTATATCATCCTTGGTAGCCCCATTGACAACGTGTGCCCTTTGGTCTTCCCTCTGGTGGTCTAGCTCTCGCAAGGCTAGTAAGTCCCCCTCATTTTCTTCTTCAATGGCACCCTTTATCACTGATTCAGCCTTATCAAACTAGAAATGGAACGGTCAATCGGAAGGTATGACATTGCTTCCTTCATAGCCACTTCATTCCTCTAGAACATCCAATTTGAACAGTTCCCTGGTTTTGCTTCTCATCCTCAAAACCTTTTCGAACAAAACAGTTCCAAGCTGTGGGTGTGGATGGCTAATGTAGCACAGAAGAGGTCGAGCATGCTAGCCTCTTGATCCTTTGGTGGGATGTTTTAGCACCGCCAAAGACTTGATGCCTTTCATGGTTAACTCAACAAACTTTGTTACTCATCTATATGTCTCAGCTCCTCATGGTGTAATTCTTCCTAGATGATATTTTAACTCCCTAAAGCATATCCAACTCGAGTCTAGTAATTCGCTCCCAGGCTTGATTTTGACTATGTTATCTACGATTTTCCCTTGATTTTTTCCTCATATCACTGAGGACAGTACTCGCTCTACATTTTATCATCCTGACTGAGTGATTCACCAGTTTTGATATTATCAGGGGGACCCTTCACATCCTCTGAGTGCCCGCTCCTACATTGGAGAGTTTTGAGTTCTTTTGCGAAAAGCTAGTCACCTTCTTTCACCTTCCTACCATCGAGTTGCTCTCTCTCGGTCAGATTGGGCGACTCACGCTAAAATTTGCGCTATACTATAGGCAAAATATGGACTCCTTTCTCGCTTCTGTATTACCAAAGCGTTAGTTGCTCTATCTAGACTACTCCTCAAATCAATGACATCTAGTAGGCTCCTGAGCAAGAGACTTTCCCAAGGCACTAGAAATACGGCGTCCTCATAACAGAATTGAGATGAGTCCCTTCTACCATCTGTATCATGTAAGCTGAGCCACTCTAAGCTGTTTAGGGTCGAGTGACTCGTTTTATGGTCTAAGCGGCTAAACAGGCCAACAATACTGCTCGAATAGAAACGGGAGGCCCCAGCTTGGCACCAGTTCTCGAGGGAGTCACTCGAGAGTGTAAGAGTAGACCACTCCCTCTTAAGAGTCTTCGTTAAGTAAGTATAACATATATGATCTCTTTTAATCATTTTTTGTACTTCACAAAGGACTTATCTCATTTTCTTTCTATTTATTTACAGGGTTTGTCATCAGTTGCCTCGTAACCTCCAATCCCCTCTACTGTGGGTTAGGATAGTAACTCAAAAGATGAAGTGCCCATAGGGCAACTTGCAGTCACTATACTGCATACGACTGTTCCTCTTTTTATAATCATTAACTCATAGTCCTACTCAGCCATACCCTCGAGAAAGGTGTCTCCTCTCGAGTCGCCTTCATCTTATTTGTGCGAAGCTCTCATTCTCTCAGGTCTAGTCTTAATAACTCTGTTGATGAGGCGATGGGTGGCTTGCCCCCGTAGATTGGAACCGAGGTCAATGTATAGTTCATTGCCAAGTTACCTCTTCTTGATAACTTGGATTCTCTGATTAATTTTCACTTGTCAAAGGTGGAAGAATATGAATATGGAACTTATTTTGTGAAGCAGACGGGCATCGAAGAGTTTAACTCAAAGGAGTGTGGGTTGCCTACCATCACTTCGGATTGTGTAGCTCATGTCAATGCTATTCTGATGCTGAGCCGGAGTCCTATTGTTGATCCGAGACTTCTCGAAGAGGCTTTAGGTACCTTCCTCTATTATCGTGTTAACCCCAAAGATGTCACCATCCTGGAACTTGTGAGACTCCTCCATCTTAACACCTTTCTCCACTTCCCTCTCAGGGGTCTTGTTTTTCTTAGCGTGGCCCTCCACATACTGGACTCTTTGTTTCAATTACTCTCTTATTTTGATATCAATGATTTAGACCAGCCTACCCTCGGTTCTTCTTTTCTAGCAGTACACGACCTTGAGTTCATCAAACTATACCTCACATGGTTAAGCTCGCGGCTTTCCTCCACTCGATATCTTATGCTGTACTCTCAAGCTTTAGCTAATGCTTGAGCTTACAAGGTCTCTGTAGACGGGGCCACCTACTACGTGTTGATCTCAGGGTGGCTTTAGCTGAGGTAGAGTTAGCCTTCACTAGTACACAATAGGAGTTGGAGGATGCCCTGGCGTTGGTTGCCTCTTATGGCTCTCATCTACATTTGGATGTAAATGTTAGTGATAAACTTTTGAAAGACTTGCTGTAATTGACTTAATATAGTAATGGAAAGGAAATTTCTCTTTATTTAATCAATTTTCATCATAATACTTCAAAATTCTTTTATATAATGTTTTCTATTGCATAGTTTTCTTGATGAACTTAACATTAATTGGACATGTTCAAAAACCATCGCTAAGTCTTGCCAACTTGTAATATCCACTATTATTTTCTTCAAGTACTCTGAACGGGCCTTCCTACTTGGCCACAAATTTTGGTACTGGCTATCCTCTCGTAATTGGGTTAGTCAATTTCCAGACTAAATCATCCTCATTGAACCCACATTTTTACATTCCTTTGTTGTACACCCTTTCCGTGGACTGCTGTGTCTTATTTTAGATTTTTTCTTGCCCCCTCTCTCTTTTCTTTGATTGACTCTAAATTAACCATTTGTGCCTCATATCATATCCCACAGCAAGAGTCATCTAGGCTAACAGTACTGCACGGTTTACCAATAGTATTACCTCTAAGCCATGAACTAGTGAATAGGGCGAGGCAACGATCAGGGATCTTTGTGCAGTGTGATATACCCATATTGTGACTGGGAGATGACTAGACTAGAATTTACCACTCATATGCATCATCTAACTTAGTATCTTGATCAGAGTCATGTTTGTAGCCTCAACCTGTTTATTCCCTTTGCACTAGTATGGTGTCTATTTATGGTACATTATCTAGTATGACTTGCTTATTCACGAACAGAGTTTCATTATGTGATAGGATAACTCGCGATATCCCAAACCAGGAAATGATGTGTTTCCTGATAAAGTTGGCTACTATGTTGCCCATTGCCCTCTTCATGGGTATAGATTTAACCCATTTAGTAAACAAGTCTATTGCTGCGAAAATCCATTGATGCCCTTCTATCTAAGGGTGTATTGTTTCAAATAGATCTATGACCCATGTATAAAAGGAAATTGAGTTCTTAAACTATGTAGGTCGATTGTTAGTACATGAATTAATTCCCTATGCTTCTAACAAGGTTGACAATTTCTCACATGAGCCCTTGTATCTGCTTCCATGGTCCGCCAGTAGTACTCCGAGAGTAGCAAATGCTCATAAAGCCATGTAATTCCTATATGTTCTCCTTAGTAGACCCATTCCATCACTTTGTCCAACTCATTGTTTGGTACACAACATAGTGGACTTTTTTCCAAGCTCCTATGAAAGAATTGTCCCTGTTTAGTAAAGATCTTTACTGCTCGTTTCTTCAATCACCTAACTATCACTAGATCTGGGGAAAGTGCTCTTTCACATAGGTAGTCGAGATATGGTAACCTCTAATCTAATGAGGTTTTGTTTCAGTAATACATCACAAGCGTTCTCCCTATCACTGAGCAGCATCATTCTGCATTTTAGGACATTTCTGCATTTCAGGACAATGGTATCCATGTATTTAGACTCACATGTACAGACTGATATTGGCCTCTCCACAAGTTTTCTCATAGATGTGACACAGCCTCCATCTTGCCTCCTTTCTATTAATTATACATCTAGAAAGCAAGCCACTAGCGATAGTATAACTCTCCGCTGATAAGTATGAACTGGGCTATCTTGACTATTGGTAAAGTACATTTGCCCACAATTGTCTTATGATTGGGGAATCGTCAGTCTTCTGCGAAATGATTTAGGCACCCCTCGAGGTGGGTAGTTGGCTTCTCCTTTGTTATCACAATAATGGTGGTGAAATTATTGGACACTTCTAACATTGCCCCTAGTGTAGCTAACGCATCAAGTAACCTATTAGCGAAAAGAGAGATATGTTCAAATTTAACTTCAATGAATCTTCCCAGTAGCCTTTCCACAATTGTCCTGTAGGCTGCCAGAGCAACTTCTTTTAAGACAAACTTTCTCATTAACTATTTAACCACTAGTTTGGAATCTCTGTGTAACCTCAGTGGTCTAGATCCCATTCATTTTGCCACTTGGAGTCCTACGATCAATGTTTTGTATTTTGCCTCGTTATTCAAGCACTTGAACTGGAGCATGTATGACAAGTCAATTCTCTTACCTGACTTCTGATGCTCTAAAACTAGCCCTCCTCTGCCTATGTCACCTATCGCAGCTCCATAAAATTGTAGGGTCTACTGCTCGTTTGGGCCTTTCACGAATATTGCCTCCTAGACCTCCATTGGCAGCTCGTCGTCAACTGGCTCGATGATTTGTTTGGGGAACGAGGTGACCAAATCAGCTGTGTTTAGCACTAGATTGCCTTGGGTAATGTGTAGGTTATTTCAAACACTTCCAACGCCAGTATCTATCTAGTTGCCTAACTTGTTAGCACTGGCTTGCTCAATAGGAACCTACCTAATTAGGTTGCAATTAGTCATAAAAAATAGTGTCTCAGTTTCTGCACTAAAAAGACTAGATTCAGGGAATATCTTTCGAATAAGGTGTACTTCTCCCCTTGCCCCTGTATCTTCCTATTGATATTGTAGACTAGCCTCTCGACATCCACGACCTCCTATATTAATAAGGCCACAATAGATCGTATAGTGAAGGTTAGTTAAAGTATGAGTGGCTTTCCAGGTTGCCGCTATCATAATCCGTGGGAAAATTAGGGCTGCTTTAACTCTATTAAAGGCCCACTGGTCTTCGTTTGTCCATTCAAACTTAATATTTCCTTTGAGCAGCTCAGAAAAGCAGAATGTTAATTCTACCAGTGCGGAGATGAAACGTTGTAGATAAGATATTTTTATCATGAATCCTTTTAGCAACTTTTGAGACCAGGGTGGCGTATCTGTAGTACGGATTTAACCTGTTCGTTGGTTGCTTCTATTCCATGTTAGTGTACTAAAAATCCCAAAAATTTATAAGTCATCACTCCAAACGCACATTTGAGTGGATTCATCCTCAGCTTGAACTTCGTGCACCATTTGAACACTACCTTTAGATCGACGAGATGGTGTTCTTGCTTTCTTGACTTGACGACTAGGTCATCGACGTAATCTTCCACTGTGTGATGTAACATGTCATGGAATATTACCACTATAACCCATTGATATATTACACAAGTGTTCTTTAACCTGAACGGCATGATTGTATAATAGACATTCCCTACTAGTGTATGGAATGTTGTTTTCTCTGCAACGCCTTAGCCATTATTATCTTATTGTAGGCACTAAAATCATCCATGAAAGATAACATCTTGTGTTCTGAGGTGGCATCTACCAATGCGTTGATATGGGGTAAAAGGAATTCATCCTTTGGGCAAGCTTTATTTAGATATCTAAAGTCAACACATATACAAATCGGCCCATTCTTTTTCTTTACCGGTACAATTTTCACTAACCAGGTCAGGTATTAAATGAGCTATATGAAGCCTTCATTTCGTAGTTTCCCAATCTCTGCTTTTATTTTTCCTTCCACTTTTGGGTGAAATTCTCACAGTATCGGTTTGATCAGTTATGTGCTTGGTAATACATCTAGGTGATGTCCCACTAGCTCTTATCAAGGCTTGACATCTCTTCATAATGCCACGCGAAAACATTTGAGTATCATTGGAGTAGCTCCACCAAGCCATGTTTCTCTCCTTCTAGTGATGTGCCACTTACGTAAACAGGTCTGTGGTTCATTTTTCTGGTGTAAGTTGACTTTTTCTAGAGGCCTCTGTTGTGGTCGGGGCCCATCCTGCATGCGATCAAGTGTTTGTTGTGGAGAAAGAATTGTAATAATCTCAAGATCAGATGCCTTTTAAATGTCGGCCAACACTATACACCTTCAGAGATAGTAAATCATCTTCCCCCCCTCTCACCTTGATCAGCTTCTGAGGTGGTTCTTCTACGGGTTTATGTTCCCTTTGTTGAGCCTTTCTTTGTGCCTTGCTTTCTCTAATCATCCCATTTTGGTATTTTTTCCCCTTTTGGGTTCTTTATTACTACTTGACTTTCTGAGAGCTTATCAAGTATACTGCATCAGCTAGATGTGCTTCTTCTAGATGGAAAGGTTTTTTAGAGTCCCTAATAGTGATTTCATTGTCCTGCCAATGAAACTTCACACTGGTGATAACTGAAGAGTACAGCACTATATATGTGCATCCATGATCTGCTTAAGATCATATGATAGCTGGTATCCACATTGCTAATGTGGAACTTCATGGGCATATGGATACCCTAGTGTGAGGTTTATTGTGAAATAACCTAGAATTGCCTTCCTTTCACCCCTAAATCCGATGATACGTATTGAGAGCCCCACAATTTTGCTTTCTAAAATTTCAATCTTTTTAGATGTCTTATTTGGCATAATGGTAATGAAAGCTCAATTGTCAAGAAACTTTTTTCTAAACAATACTCTATTTATGCTGCATGTGATGTATAAGAGCTTGTTATGGGAAAAAAGATACCTTTTGTTGTAATCTGTGAAGACTATAGAGTTTAATACATTTGTGGCCACCTTTCATAATGTCTCCTCTGTGGTCTTGCATTCAAAGTTGTTTACCTATGCTATACTCCTGATTGCCTCAATACTTGCTACAAGTTCTAGCTAATCAAAGAACCACTTGAACCTAGGTGACTCTTGTACTATCATGATAAGATCAAAAGGTTGGCATCCTCAATAATCCTCTATCTCGTGGACATCATCATTCCCTGTTGCTACAGTAGCTTCTCTCATATGCTTAGGAAAGGGTCATTACCTTACATCACCGCTATCCTCATCTGTGAATCTTAGTTATTTCTCAGCTACTTTCCTTCTGAAAATCCCCCTCAATGTATAGCACTTTTCTGTAGGGTGGTAGTTGTTATAAACACAATAGTTCGAACCCTCTCAATCTTTCTTTGACGAGAGGTTCTTAACTGGTGGTAGGACTAACTCTCTATCTACAACTCATTCTTTCACCAATTTCTTGACCATTTCAATACTACAAAGATAAGCCATTAGGTTCTCACTACCATGTGACCTCTTATTCTTGTCATCTCCTTTTTCACTTCCATGCTTAGAACCGTTGAAGGCTGATGAGGCTTGTGCCCCATTACTGTGAAAAGGATTTGGTCCGACTAGTGGCTTAATAATATTATAAAGGTTTTTGGCTACTTCAATTAGGGATGAAAAAGTGGGTAGATTAAGATTGATGAGATGGACCTCTTCTTCCCGCAAGATGCCTTCAACACACATCTGTACTAGATAGGACTCGCTGACTGGATTATGACATTCAACCGCTAGATCTTGGAATCTCTTGACATACTCCAATAAGTTATCTCCAAGCTTCTGTGTTTCTTGTACTAGGGTCAGCATTGTTACTTTTTCGTGCACTTGAAAGAATTTTATACGGAACTTGTTTATCATATCTTCCCAAGTGAGGACGAATCTTGGTGCGACAATGACGTACCAACTATAGGCTCTATTTGTTAGAGACATTGAGAATTTTATGAGGTAAAGAGTGTTGTCTCCATCATAAGCTCCCAGTCTCTATGAATCTCATCGCATGTTCCTTAACATTCCCTTTTCTCCCATCAAACTTGACGAATTTTAGGACCATGTAGCCTTTTAGGTATGTGACCTTCAATAAGTATAACAGGTACAATAGCTAGTATCTAGATTTGGCAACAATGGTAACTATTTCTTCGCCCTCTCTTACTGAAATATTGCATATACGACTGCAATTGTCGCAAACTGGACCAGTGTACCTCCTAATTCTTTAGGATCCGAATTGATCGGTCCTTGTATCGTGACTAGGGTGGCATGCATCTGGGATTGGCCCCATCTGACTGGTTGCTAGTTGATTGGTGTAGCTTGGGGATCTATCAGTATTTTTTAGACTGGTACTTTTACTCGATTCGCATTCACCACCACTACTAGGATTGAGTTTTTCATTCCAATAATAGCACTGAGAATGCTGTTCTTTCCATCTTGGATGCCTTAAAACGCATCAAGGAACAGGTCGTCTCGATTGTTGTTGGAATTTGCCTAGCGTTAGCGATGTTAGTGTTACACTCGTTACTGGTGGAATACTCTTTTTACATGATTGCTTTTGGTCTTATATGTAATCCGCTCCACGTACTAACAATTCAAAAAAATTACCTCCCTAGCGAAGTCACCTTTTAATATAGGGTTCTTTGA
>JAUMHN010417400.1:0-13654 GCA_032360265.1 Heliamphora ciliata
CATGTTGATGGATGGATCTTTATACATGTATAATGTATTGTTTTGAGGAAATATTTTCGTAGTTGAGCTACGGTACTGTTTTTAGAAGAATATCTAGATGTACCGGGATGACGTGTATTTGGCACGAGTTGCCCTCGGTGTAAGTCCAGAAACGTGCGCAAAGTAGGTACTCAGGTCCTTTGGGCTAGTCCCCGTAAACTGAGACGGATGGGTGCTCAGCTTCCTCGGGGTCATAACCCGTAAATTGAGTGGTTACGTTCATGGTGCTCCGTATAGAACCTGTGTGTATCTAGGCGATCGCACAATATCTGGGGGTTAGATACTGCACAGGGGTCTATAGTTGCTACCTCTATCCTCTTCTGATTGTGTCGGTACATAGGATCTTACTCTTCTTATTCTGCGATGGTGCATTACGCAAGGGAACAATGTTTTGATTACTGTTTTTCCTTAACTATGATGGTTTACTTGCATTATTTGCAAATTTATGGGTTTAAGGATGGAAATAGGGTTTTATGATAATAAAACCATTTGGGAGGCTTGTGTTGGCCTGATGGGAAAACTTGTGAATTTTTGGATGGAAAACCATTTTGCGGTGTGGTTGAGTTTGCTCCCACCATGTAATTGCATATTACCTGCTTTACATTTTTATTGTCTGTTTCTATTGGGTTTCGGCTCACGGGTGGGACTTTTCTGTAAAACTATTTTCAGGTGATGATGTGGATGAGGTGTAGCTCTGGTGATGGCAGTGGTGGCGGAAGACTTTTATAGTTTTTCCTCTTGTTGGTATGCCTATTCCTGAAGGCAGTTTTGTACGCCATAAGGCGATATATTTATGCATGTTATACAGGATGTTTACTGTTTATGAGAGATGCATATTGGGTTTTCTTGTGATTTCAACATGTGAATTTGAATGTATAAAAGCCTTTTTTTTTGTAAAACTGGTGTTTGGTGAATTTTCACGTGACCCTGGGTTTGGGGCGTGACATAAACTAGTTAACTTTAGGTTTACGTGAAAACCCTAGTCTTGAAAGACGATTTATGATTAGGGTTTTGCATAGCCGCATATAGTGTTATTCCATGCCTAAAAGGGAGAAACCCTTTCTTGAAATCCTGCATGCTATAACGATCAAGAATGTCATCGATATACTTTGCTTGTGATAAGCCTAACATCCTTTATTTTTGATCTTATAAAAGATTGATCCCAAGGATGTGACTAGATTTTCTTAAGTCACTCATATTAATTTCCCAGATAATCATACTTTTATCGAAGATAACACCCCTACATCGTTTTTGATGAATAATATATCATCTAGATAAAGTACTAGAAAGACTACCATGCTGTCGTCGTGCTTCTTGTACACACAGGACTCATCTGGACTTTGATCAAAACTATAAGACTTTATGGCTTGATCAAATTAAGTATTTCAAGACCTTGATACCTGCTTAAGTCCATAATTGGATCCTTAAGCTTGCACAATATGTGCTCCTGGACCTTTGCTATGAAACCGTCTAGTTGTACCATATAGATACACTCGTCAAGACTTCTGTTAAGAAAAGCTGTCTTGACATCCATTTACTAAAATTCGTAATTGAAATGAGTCGTAACAGATAAGAGAATTCGGATAGATTTAAGCATGGCTACCGGTGAAAAGGTTTTCTCATAATCGTTCCCTTCTTTCTAAGTAAACCCTTTTGCAACAAGCTTAGTTTTGAAGGTTTCAACCTTTTCGTCTGCTCCTCTCTTTCTCTTACAGATCTACTTACATCCGATGAGTTTTATCCCTTTAGGTGATTTTACAAGTTTTTAGACCTCATTAGAATACATAGATTCTCTAAATTCACAGTCTTTTGCCAAAAATTTGCATCTTTATTTTGGAGTGTTTTATTGTAGTTATAGGGTTTAGTATCCAGTTTTATCGAAATCCTATCAAAAAACTCTTCCAAGAACATATACCGTTCAGGTTAATGAACAATCCTCCCACTACAATGAGACACTAGCTGCGTCTGTGTACTAGCAATAACGCACTGTGTAGAATCTAAACTTTGTCCACCATTATCCACATGCTCATTTGACATGTAAATTGTAGTACCCTGATCTGGTTCAGGATCTACACATGTTCTGACAATCCTCCTACTACGACGAGGCAATGAGATATTAGTGACTTGTGGTTTCTCTTCCGTTCTACTGGTATTTTCTCTCAATTCTTCCAAAATAATTTTACTTTTGGGCCTATGATTCATAATATAATCCTTTTTTAAGAATCGGGCATTGGTGTTAACAATGACCTTTTGATCTTTAGGATTATAAAATAAACCACTTTTCGTTCCCTTGGGATACCCGACAGAGAAACAGACTTTTGTTCTCGGTTCTAACTTACCTGCGTTCCCTTTTAGCACATGTGTTGGACACCCTCAAATCCAAATATATCTCTGCCTAGGCTTGCACTCGGTTCATAATTCCGTGGGAGTAAAAAGTACTGCCTTAGAAGGTACCAAGTTCAGAATATAAGTCGCTATCTCTAATGCAAATTCCCAAAATGGATTGAGTAATTCTGAATAACTCATCATCGACCTTACCATCTCCATAAAAGTCATATTCATTCTTTCTGCAACACCATTCTGCTGCGGAGTGCTCGGTGCAGTCAATTGGGATATAATCCTTTCTGACGATAAGTAGACACTAAACTCTCTAAAGAGGTACTCACCACCACGGTTGGATCGTAGTGATTTGATACTTTTACTCAGACGCTTCTCCGCCTCCGCCTTAAATTCTTTGAATTTTTTAAATCATTCAGACTTACAGTGCATCAAATAAATGTATCCATGCCTTGAGTAGTCGTTAATGAAACTGACGAAGTACTCAAAACCACCTCTAACCTGGATAGTTATAGGACCACACACATCAAAGTGAACCAATTCTAACGGTTATTTAGCTCTATAGCCTTTGGCCGAAAATGGCCTATTGGTCATCTTGCCTTCTAAGCAGGACTCACAGACTAGAAGTGCCTCAATTTCTAATGAACTCAAAGGTCCATTTTCTACTAGTCTATTTATCATTTTTAGATTAATATGACCCAAGCGTAAATGCTAAAGAAACGTTTGATTCATTAAAGAAGGATCCATTCTCTTATATGGTAAATTAGACATGCTATTCAATTCAGTTAGTTGCAGTATAAGAGAGATAAGAGATATAATATACAGATCATCCACCAATGTACCAAAACAAATAAAATATTTACTTTTTAATAACCACATAGTCATTTAAATAAACAGAATATTTATTCTTTATTAAATTAAAAATCAAAATTAAATTCTTTTAAATAGAAGGTGCATAAAGACAATCTTGTAAAAGTAAAATCCTATCTCTACTAACGCTGAGAGTGACATCTTCTACTGTAATTGTTGTCACCCTGGTATTATTACCCATATGTAGGTAAATTTTTCCATCACTGTGCTGCGTGATTTCTTGAAACCCCTACAAAGAGTTGCAGACATGATTAGTGGCTCCTGTATCTACACACTAGGTACCGGTAGATAACACTGCTAAACATGTTTCAACCACTAGTGAACAGAAATTACCTTGCTTATTCTGCTTACTGAAAAAAAACTTGACACTATTTTTTCCAATGCCCTAACCGGTTACAATGATAGCACTTACTTCTCGGCTTCTTCACACCAGCTTTTGGCCCCTTAACTGCTTTTGGACTTGTGCCTCTCTATTTTTAAATTTTTTTCTTCTTCATGCCTTTCGGCTTAGGGAAAGAATCTTTTTTAGCCACATGCACACTACCTGATTTCTTAATAACACCCTCGGCTGTTTGAAGTTCTTTAAGAAGTTCTGTTAATGATATGCTGAGCTTATTCATAGAATAATTCAAGCAGAACTGCTTAAAGCTATTAGATAGTGACTGGAGTATGATATCGACCTGGGTTTTTTCGTCAATCTCAGCTCCTAGGATCTCTAGTTCATTCAGAAGACTGATCATCTTCAGAATATGATTCCTAACTGGGGTACCTTCAGTCATGCTTGTATTCATCAAAGATTTCAAGGCCACCTACCTAGCAGCACGATTTTAATCCCCAAATATTTCTTTGAGATTCATAATCATGTCATAGGCACTGGACATAAACTGATGCTGATGCAGAAACACATTTGACATAGAAGCTAAAATATAACAACGAGCCATCTGATCAGCTTTCTATCACTTTTGATAAGTTTGGGTTTTCTGTTCGATCGCTCGCTCATCAGGTACTGGTGGACAAATCTTAGATAATACAAATTTATAATCCTCGACAGTTAAGACAATATTCAAGTTCTTTTTTCAGTCTACATAGTTTGGTCTTGTTAGTTTGTTTTTTTTTTGAGTATGGTCGCGAGTGGATTGAAAGCCATTTTAAACCTGAAACTACATAATTAAAAACCATTAATTATGACGAGTAAAGACTTTGAATTTTATTTTAAATTTGATTCTCTCTACCATTTAATAACAATTGCCAGTGTCCTGGTACCCTGTGAATAGTATGCTTCCATGGGAGGACGTCTACTATCCATCGTTTGTACAGACATGCCAATTCCTATTAATTTTACTATCTAGGCAACAGACCGTGCCAAGTAAAATTAAATAACTGATGTAGTTTTGGATCAATAAACAATAGTAGTGACTCAGATGGAGAGGATACAATTATTTACAGTTAAATATTAACCACCACCTAATCTTGAATCAATCGCTTTGCAATGAACCCTTCAGATAGAAAAGTGATCCACACTAACAATTATCCAAAATTATCCATGATGGAGGTTCGTACCGGCAATACCGCTGTCTAATGGGAAGGAAGGTCTTACTGCCAATACGCAGAATCAATTATATTATCTACGAACTATTAATGGAGACTGGGGGACTTATCTTTGAATAAATCCATTCTTTCATGTAGTTTTTTAAGTAAAATTTTGAGGGTTATAAAAAGCTGTTTAATTAAAATAAATTTAATTATTTCGAAAATCACACGATTCGAATGATTTTGATTTTTTCAAATCATCTTTTCGTATTTTAATGTGTAACAAATAAAATATCTCAAAATTCTTATTTATTTTAAAAAATTAATTTTAAATAAAAGACAGGAAGTTAATTTTATTTTCCAGTTGCACATTTTTCTAAAAAATAATAATTTATTAAAATTAAAATTTTTCTTTTAATTAATTTAAAATTTGGAATTAATTTTTACATTTATCCAAGATATTTGATTTATTAAAAAATCATCTTAAACGTGCTATTTTGTAAAAAATAAAATATCTAAAGTTTTTCTTTTTAATTAAAACTTGTTAAAAAAAACTTTATTTTATTTTTCTTTTACAAAATTTAATTAAAAATCAAAATTTTCAAATTAATTAAAATTAACATAAATAAATAAAAAAGATATATATAACCCATGTAGTTTAAATAAATATAAATATAAGATATGTATATATATTCCGATTTTATGATCAAGCAGAAATTCCATTGAGTTTAAGTCTCTTATTTAAAGATTAACTTGTAATCTTCCAATCCTTATCAGAATCAGCCTGCAGCATCCAAATCTTATCAGAATTTCTCGAGATGCAGTGTCATACAAATACATCATCGTCCTGAGCCATATCAACAAAACAGCCGGCCACCACCAGCCTAAATCCAGCAGCCACCGCCAGCCATGATAGCGCCACCGCTCACCGCTGCTTGTGCCATTTTTTGTGCCCCCCTTTTGAGGGCTGTTTTTCTTCCACTTTTGGACTATTTTTCAACCCTATTTTGCTGTCGTTTTATACCTAAGAAACTACTAAAAAATAGTTTCGAAAAAATCTCAAAAAAACACGAAAAATGGCCTGGACCGCCGACGCTAGAGGCGCCGCTATCGAGGCCGTTTTGTGCCTACTTTTTGCTATTTTTTGCATATGTTTTGCTATTATTTTTTATGCCTAAAACCTGCAGAAAACCTGCTAAAAAACCTGTCACAAAATCGTGAAAAAACCACCGCGACCTGCGGCCTAAAATCCCGAAACCACCGCCGGTTCTTACATATATCAAACCTGTTCTTCGTGTTCTTGGTCTTTCGAACCTGTTCTTACATATATCGAACAATATTTAAAAAATATAAAAATATTTTACATTGAAACCTATGTCCCGAAGGTTCACAATCAATCTAAAAAGTTTAAAACCATCACGATCAACCCACGTGATTAAAAATCAAAATCATTGATTTGAATATGATTTTTTTCGACAAAAAATACTGGATAGGCAATCGCCTAAACATGCTCCAATTTAAAACCTTTTGATGTCGAACGATTAAAATAAAAATTGTACTCCCAAAGTTAGATTCGAGATTATACATTTCAAAATCTGGTAGAATGATTTTGATTACTACATTAACTGCGAATCTAAATCCTTCGAGTTGAAGTCCCGATCAAGCATTCTATTGTATTCCCGATGCGTATCACGAACATAGGGTGGACTAGGATCTTTCATGAACTAGAACTTGTTGGAGGCAAAACTGCCAAGATCATTGTTTTTGCAAACGATTAACGGTAAAAAATTAATTAGACGGGCAAACGCCAAAACGGGGTCTAGATAAAACTTTTGACGTTGAACGATCAAAATAAAACCCGTGCAACCAAAGTTAATTTAGAAGAATATCTTTTGTCGATCTATTCTTCAACTACGATTTAATTCCGAGTTGAAGTTCTTATTAGATCTTCTACCGTATTCCCGTATACGATCCTGGAACGTAGTGTGGGCTACGGACTATCGAAAACTCGTACCGGTAGAACCTAGATATATTTTAGTCTTGAAAGATAAAATCTGATATATCAATGATTTAAAACTGGTTCAGTCTACTCGCATATATATATTTAGGGCTACAGCAGGGACCTGTGGAGTAATTATGAGTAAGACTTTCAGTGGAACACAGATACCTACCAGCGATTTCTGCAATTATGGAAAGACGCAGCAGTTTCTATAATTTTCATAAAATACTGAATTACAGTTCACATCACTAAAGAACTATAATTGCACTCTAACCCATAATCTCAAGATCTTCTTGCATTGAGCTCTTGTTATTAAATGCTTACTATTTTTTCCATGTTAAGATTTTCGATACCCGCCAATTAAATTTAATTACTGACAATTTAATTTAATCGACATCTTGATATTCCTTAAACCCTTTCGCTTAACTTATTTGACTGCCGGATAATCAAATCCACCTGCAAGGTATGGCCCAGTCAAAACTTATAAGCTTTCTTAAGTGAGTATTGTCAATCCCGATTTATCGGGACGTGAATTCTGTCAATAATTAATATTTGTCATATAAATAATACCGCTATCTAACTCACCGGGAATATAGAACCATGTTAAATCGCACCCTCTAATGAATCAAAACAACGAATATTAAATATATTCAAATCAATAATTATTCTAGAATTAAGAGGATAAGCACTATTAATAAAAACATTAGGGTGTGAATTAATTTATATAGTCAGTACAAAATTAATTACCTCAAATGTCCCGTTCAATACACGCAAAGTGTACTAGCATAGAGAGTCAGAACAATAGACGACGCTATTATCTGTTCCCTATAACTAAGACAGGCCTACTAAAATTTTGTGCTACAGTTGTACCGATGGTATGTTTATTTTCATCTAAACTGTGAACATAAAATTTATATTCTGTAAGAACCTAAAATCTGATCTTCTGTGTGTAAGCCATACTATACACACCAGATTAAATACTATACAGAATATTAGACATTCATGCATATCAAAGAAATGATATACATACATCGTTCATAAAGATTCTCATAAAATAAAAAAATTAATTTTATTAAAAATAAAATTAAATACTAAAAATATGATTTTCAGTCTACTAACCTTAACAATCTCCCACTTATACTCAAAACCATGTTGTCATACATCTAACTCCCATGCCCTTTACATGACTATCAAAAGTCTTAGCTGGTAAGCTCTTTATAGAGGATCTGCAAGGTTGTCTCTTGATGTAAGCTCTATGTCTGACTGAAAATCTGAGTCTGTGTACTCCAAAGGTACTAGATTGTCTGCCTGGTAAATCAACATATAATCTTTAGTCCTTTTCAGGTACTTGATTATATTTTTTATCGTAGTTCAATGCTCTTGCATTGGGTTAGACTGATATCTGCTAATCATGCCAACGAAAAAGCAGATGTCGGGTCTAGTGCAAAGCATAACATATATGAGGCTTCATACTGCCTAAGCATAAGGAATCGTCTTCATCTTCTCTATCTTATCAAGTGTCTTAGGACACTGATCCTTGGATAGAGTGATTCCATGCCTGAGAGAGAAAAATTATTTCTTGAAATCCTGCATGCTAAAACGAGCAAGGGTATCATCGATATATTTTGCTTGTGATAAGCTCAACATCTTTTGTTTCTGATCTCGCACAAGCTTGATCCCAAGGATGTGACTGGCTTCTCCTAAGTCCTTCATATTGAACTGCCCAGCTAATCATACTTTAACCATAGATAATGCCCCCACATCGTTTTCGATGAGCAAGATATCATCTATATGAAGTACTAGGAAGATCACCACACTTTTGTCACTCTTCTTGTACACACACGACTCATTCGAACTTTGATCGAAATCATAAGACTTTATAGCTTGATCAAATCGAGTGTTCCAAGACCTCGATGCTTGCTTAAGTCCATAAATGGATCTCTTAAGCTTGTACAACATGTGCTCCTGGCCTTTTGTAATGAATCTGTCTGGTTGTATCATACAAATACATTTGTCAAGTCTTCCGTTAAGGAAAGCTGTCTTGATGTCCATTTTTCAGATTTCGTAATCAAATGTGCGGCAATAGATAAGAAAATCCGGATAGACTTAAGCATGGCTACCGGCGAAAAGGTTTCCTCATAGTTGATCCCCTATTTCTAAGTGAATCCTTTAGCAACAAGCCTAACTTTGAAGGTTTTAACCTTTCTGTCTACTCCTCTATTTCTTCTTGTAGATCCACTTGCATCCAATCAATTTTATATCTTCGGGTGGTTCTACAAGTTCCTAGACTTGATTGGAATACATAGATTCTATCTCTGAATTTATAGTCCTTTGCCAAAGGTCTGCAACTTTGTCTTTTAGTGCTTCATTATAGTTACAGGGCTCGATATCTAGTTCTATCGGGATCTTGTCAAAAGACTCTTTCAAGAACATATACCTATTAGGTTGATGAACAACCCTCCCACTACGACAAGGCACTACCTGTGCCTGTGTACTAGTAGTAACAAGCTGTGCAGAATTTGAATCCTGTGCATCAGCATCATGTTATTGATTTGCACTTGTCCCGATAATCCCTCTACTACGATGAGGTAATGAAATATCCGTGATTTGTGATTCCTCCTCCGTTCTATTAGTATTTTCTCTCAGCTCTTGCAGAATAATTTTGCTATTGAGCTTGTGATCCATAATATAATCTTCTTCCAAGATTCGGGCATTAGTGCTAATAGTATCCTTTTGATCCTTAGGATTATAAAATAAACCACCATTCGTTCTCTTGGGATATTCCACAAAAAATAGACTTTCATCCTCGGTTCCAACTTACCCGCATTTCTTTTTAGCACATGTGCTGGATACCCCAAAATCCGAATGTGTTTCAGATTAGGCTTATACCCGGTCCACAATTCTGTGGGAGTAGAAGGTACTGCTTTAGAAGGTACCAAGTTCAGAATGAAAGCTGCTGTCTCTAAAGTGAGTCCCCAAAACGAATCTGGTAAATCTGAATAACTCATCATTGACCTTACCATCTCCATAAGAGTCTTAATCCTTCTTTCTGCTACATCATTCTGCTGTGGAGTGCCAGGTATAGTCAACTGAGATGTAATCGCCTATGATGACAAGTAGTCCTTAAACTATCTAAAGAGATATTTTCCACCATGGTTGGATCGTAGTGATTTAATATTTTTACTCAGACGCTTCTCTACCTCCGCCTTAAATTCTTTGAATTTTTCAAAGCATTCATACTTACGGCGCATCAGGTAAATGTATCAATACCTTGAGTAGTCATCAATGAAACTGATGAAGTACTCAAAACCACCTCTAGCTGAGATTATCATAAGACCACATACATTAGAATGAACCAGCTCTAACGGTTCTTTAGCTCTATAGCTTTTGGCCGAAAAAGGGCCTCTTGGTCATCTTACCCTCTAAGTAAGATTCACAGACTGGAAGTGCCTCCACTTCCAATGAACTCAAAGGCCCATCTGCTATTAGTTTATTTATCATTTTTAGATTAATATGACCTAAGCGTAAGTGACAAAGAAATGTTTGGTTCATTAAACAAGAAAACTTTCTCTTATATGGTAATATAGATGTATTATTCATTTCAGTTAGTTGCAGTGTAGCAGAGATTGAAGTAATAATATAAAGATTATCCACCAATGTACTAGAATGGATAACCCGTTTATTATCCAAAATAACCACAAAGTTATTAAAATAAATCAAATATCTGTCTTTAGCCATTCTAGAAACGAAAATTAAGTTCCTTTTAGTGGAATAAAAATAATATCTCAATATTAAAACTCGATCTTTACCAAAATTGAGAGTAATATCTCCAACTGCAACTGTTGTTACCTTTGTATTGTTACCCATATACAGGTAAATCTCCCTATCACTAAGTTATCGGGTTTCCTAGAATCTCTGCAATGAATTGCATACATGATTAGTGGCTTCCGTATCTACACACTAGGTACCGGTGGATAACACCGCTAAACATATTTTCACAACCAGTGAATAGAAATTACCATGTTTGTTCTGTCTTATGAGAAATACTAGATATAGTTTTTTCTAGTGCCGGGTTTGATTGCAATGAAAACATCTGTCTATTGGATTTTTCACACCAGTCCGTGGCCCACTAACTACCCTGAAAATCGTGTTTCCTGGTTTTTGAACATTTTTCTTCTTTATGCCTTTCGGCCTAGAGGAAGAATTTTTTTCAGAAACAAACACATTTTTTTGTATTGAAGGAATACCATTTGTAGTTAAAGCTATATCCTAGTTACATTTTCAGTCAACAAAATTCAGTCCCATTAGTTTGTTTTCTTTGAGTATTAAAGCGAGTGGGTTGAAAGCCATTTTAATACTGAGGATCACATAATTAAATAAAATCGTTAATTATGATGAGAAAAACTTTGAATTCATTTTAATTTGGTTCCATCTACCATTTTAAAATTAATTCGCCAGCAGCCTAGTAACCTGAGAATAGCATGCCACGATAGGTGGACGTCTACTATCCATTATAAGATCAGACAAGCCAATTTTTCTTTTAATTTTACTATCTAAGCAACTGACTATGCCAAGTAAAATTAAATAGCTGACATAATTTTGGTCCAATATATAATAGCAGTGACTCAGATAGAGAGGATACTATTATATACAGCTAAGTGTCAACCATCACCTAATCCCAAATCAATCGCTTCGCAATAAACCCTTTAGATGGAGAAGTGATTCACACTAACAATTATCTAGAATTATCCGTAAAGGAGGTTTGTACTAGCAACACCGTAATTAATATGTTTGATGGGGAGAAAGGCCTTACTGCCAACACACAGGTTTAATTGCATCGCCTACAAGCTGGTGATGGAGACCGCAGAATTTATCTGTAAATAAATTTTTTCTTCTACTTAGATTTTTCAAAACATTTTTGAGGATTATAAAAATCTATTTAATTAAAATAAATTTATTAATTTCGAAAGCCACACGATCTGAAAGAATCAAACATCTTTCCGTGTACACGATTCCAAAGATTCTGGTTTCTCAAACCATCTATTCGTGTTTAAATGCGTAATAAATAAAATTTAATAAATGTACAGTTTTTCCTTTAACTTTTTAGCCAAGGTAGTGATTAAAGGTATTTATTTATTTTATTTATCGTCCCATATTTTTTGAAAAATAATAATTTATTTTGACTAAACAGTTTTTCATCTAATTAATTCAAAAATTTGAAATTAATTTTCACGTTTTTTCAAAATATCTAATTAAAAAAAATAATATTTAAACGTAGTATTTTGTAAAAAATAAAATATCTAAACTTTTTCCATTTAATTAAAATTAATTAATTTAAAAAAACTTAATTTTATTTTCTATTATAAAATATTTTAATTAAAACTAAAATTTTGAATTAATTAAATTAACAAGATAAATAAAACCAATATATATCTCATTCACGCAATTAATATAAAAAAATAAATTAAATGCAAGATAAATATATCCCGATTTTAAGATCGTATTGAAATTCTAAAGAGTTTCAGTCTCCTGCTTAAAAAGATAAGGTTTAAAATCATTTTCTGAATCAGCTTCCTTGCTTGGATAAACACTGCTTGTGTTTGGATGGAAACCTCTTCAGTGTTTTACTTAAAAAGAAACACTGCTAACCAAACTTCAGCCAACCAAACTGCATCCAACCAAACTGCTTATTGCTTGCGTGCATCGCTGAAACTACTGTGTTTGCGTTGCTGAAACTGCTACTGTTTGCATCGCTGAAACTGCTGCTGTTTGCATCGCTGAAACTTTCTGTTTGGTTGCTGCGACGGTTGTTTTGCACCTTTTTTTATCCGAAAAAAAACTAAAAAAAAATTGTAAAGCAAAAAAAATGCTGGTTGTCGCCGCCAACCATTGCCGGTTGCTGCCGCCTTCGTTCTTCCATATCTGTTTTTATTTTTTTATTTCTAATAAACTAGAAAAAAATTAAAGAACATAAAATTTTTACATCGAAACCTATGTCCCTTAGACTCATATTCGATCTAAACAAATTAATTTATCACGGTCAACCCCCGTAAAAAACAAATAATTAATCATCATCAATGCATTCAATGAAATATGAAAATAAATGATGATCATAAAATCGGGATTAGAACGCCTGCAAAACAAAGTTAGCAACAGTTCTAAAATTATCCGGCCTCAATAACTGTAAACAAAAAACAAAATGACTCTAATACCAATTGTTGGAGGCAAAACTGCCAAGATCATTGCTTTTGCAAACGATTATCGGAAAAAAATTAACTGGACGGGCAAACGCTGAAACTGTCTCCAGATAAAAATTTTGACGTTGAATGATCAAAATAAAATCCGTGTAACCAAAGTTAATTTAGAAGAATACCTTTTGTCGACCTATTCTTCAACTACGATTTGATTCCGAGTTGTAACTCCTATCAAATCTTCTACCGTATTCCCGTAAGCGAACCTCAAACGTAGTGTGGGCTACGGACTATCGAGAACTCGTACCGGCAGAACCTAGATATATTTTAGTCAAAATTGATATATCAATGAATTAAAACTGGTTCAGCCTACCCGCATATATATAGGGCTACAGTAGGGGCCTGTGGAGTAATTTGAGTAAGACTTCTAGTGGAACACATATACCTACCAGCGGTTTCTGCAATTATGGAAAGACGCAGCGATTTCTGCAATTTTCATAAAACATTGAATTTCAGTTCACACCACTAAAGAACTATAATTGCACTTTAACCCATAATCTCCAGACCTTTTTGCATTGAGCTCCTATTATTAAATACTTACCATTTCTCTTCACGTTAAGATTTTTGATACCAGTCAATTAAATTTAATTACTGATAATTTAATTTAATCGACATCTTGATATTCCTT
>JAUMHN010417411.1:0-13654 GCA_032360265.1 Heliamphora ciliata
GATAAGAATCCATACAACATGTTATTGCTAACGTAAAAGACAAATAAGCATGCTAACACATAGCCACGTAATATCATATCATCATATTTCTCACAGACCGAGGAGAACCAACAAGAAAGACTCGTCATTCTGAACAACCTACTCAGATTCCTTGTTAGAAATTACGTCCGCGAAACGCGTCTCTAACATGGCTCCCAAGTATGTTAATCCAAATGCCCGAAGGCAAGACTAATCAATCATAAGGCCCAACCTCCATACCCACGTAATCATCACAAGCTATCATGCTATGTTGGGAAAATGTTGTAACACACGCAATCAAGCACACATACATTCTCACAAGGTGATGTACCCTCTTTCCTATGGCTCACAGGTATTCGAATCCAGAGCTCTGATACCAAGTTGTCAAGCCCCGACATTCGGGTCACGCGAAAGCCTACCAAAACACCCATTTAAGAAAATAGGTTTCACAGTTAATAATAAAAATGTACAACATTTGGATAAAAGATCCCCACAGTTCAACTCTCATAAAACTGTAAATCATGCAATCTCATACATGAATAATAGTATCGCCTCAAGGCGTCAAAACCAGCCTCACACAGGCGTCACATGTGTAAGTACATGTCCAAAATCAGAAACTACAACTAGTCTTCCGCCACCACAGGAATCTAGGTCAACTACTCATGCTCACCTGAAAAATATTTTCAGAAAATCCCATACCGTGAGCCGAAGTCCAATAGAACATAGACAATAAAGCTGTAAAGCAGGCTATGCAATCATATAATGGGAGCTAGCTCGACCACAAAAGCCAAAATGATTTTCTCACAAACCACTGGTTTTTCACCTGAAAACCATCATTTTCATCCTTGAAACTATGCATATCAACCTGAGAGTTATCATGCCACAGATAAGGGAAAACAGTACAACAACATTCTCCACCTGGGACAATCAACCGAGAATACATGATAAATGAGATCCTACGTACCGACTCTGCCCTATAAACAAAGGTAACAACTATAGACTCTCATCCATTACCCTGAACCCACAGGCTTGGTAATGATAAGCTTTATACGGAGTCACAGCAACGTACTCAATTTACGGGTCAAGCCCGAGGGTTCAGAGCACCCACCAACCACTCAATTTACAGATTTCTACGACCGAAGGTACAGAGTACCTACTGCTTAATTTACGGGACCTGAGCCCAAGGGTACAAAGCACCCAATACACTCAATTTACGGGGACTAACCCGAAGGTACAGAGCACCTACGCTGCGTAAGTTTCTGGACTTATACTGAAAAGCAATGGAAGCCCAACTCAACCAAACCCACTGTCACGGTACATCTAGGGATAAAATTTAAAAACCAACCGTAGTTCAACTACGAAAACCAGTAAAATAGGTTATACACGTATGTATAAGAGATCCCATCCATCAACGTAGAGATCTAACACCATTTCCCACAAAACTTTTGAAAAGGATGTGACTCAACCCCGCGGGCTAGCTCCAAACCTCCAAAATCACGTTTTTCACCGTTTTCACAAAATTCCTCGTTTTCAAACCACTTTTGAAAACCACGGATGTCAACACACCCGGATCATGCATACAACCGAGAAAAAGGCGTAAAATCCCACTTTTATTCAAAAATCAAGGTTTACACATGAAAATCACATTTTAAGCATTTCTACTTGGTGAAAACATACACAATTACATATATCACCCTTATACAGTAGTAGGTTCTAGAATCCTACCTCGGAGAGTCAAGAACTCGACGTCTCAAAACTGAACGGCGTCAGAACTAGAATCCGACCGGATATGTACGAAGCCCTTGGCCCTGATAGCAAGGATCCACAAAGGAATCAACAAAAACCCAAGCCCCGGGCCCTCAGATCTAGAGAGAAAGAAGAGAGAATGGAAGAATAAGCCTTTCCAAACACTCCAGCCCCAGGAAATATATATGGACAGCCCAAAAAAGCAGTTCAATCGACTGAAGAGGCAGCTTCAGTCGACTGAAGCCCCACGAAACGTGTGCACCGCCACAAGTTTAGTCGAACGAACCCCCTCGCTCAGTTGACCGAACTCCCAAAAACCAGTTCAGTCGGTTGAACTGGACCCCCCAGTCGACCGAACCTCAGTAAAAAGCTACTAGAATTTCTGTTTTGGTTTTGGTCTTGGTTTTGTAAAGTAAAACATGATTTTTAGTCTAAACACAAGCCAAAAGAGCTACTGCCAAACCCCGAAAAGTGTGTAATGCATCTACACATGTTTTTCTACAACTTTAAAACATAAACCATGCATCGATACTATCATATACTGGAATAAAAACGTCACGTATATAAACATCTCAAAATTACAAGGTTCCAGGTCTCGCATAAAATTTACTTATCAAAATTTCTTAAACAAGATTTATATTAAATATAAAATTATATAAAAATAAATCTAAAAAATTATAATATTTTTTAACTTAAAACTGTTTTTGGTATAAAGCTACTTTAAGCCAAATTTTTTGACTTATTATCTTTTAGTTTAAAGTCACTACTAGGGTTCACCAAATAAATTTTTTACTTATATGACCTAAAGTGACTTTAGATCAAAAAAAATTTTTTTTTGTTTTTTTTGAACTTTTATAAGTCATATTAAAGATAGAACCTGCAAAAGTTTGTGATTAATATGTATAATTATTTATTTATTTATTTTATTTTATGTTTTATTTTTAATGTATTTTCTTATTGTTTAATTAATTTATTATAATTTTTGACTCTTTTTATCGAGATAAGCCGAAATTTAGATTTTTTTTAATCAAAATATAAAAACAAGTTCAAAAAAAGACAAATATAATTCAAGATAAGCCAATACGTAAATTTTTATGTCACCTATTTTTTTTTTAGCTAATTTTTTATCAAGATTTTTTATGTTTTCAGTTAATCTCATGAAAATGATTCGAAAAAGTAACAAACTTTAGTCAAAATATAAAAGAAAGTTCAACAAAAAATAAAAAAAAACAAAAATTTCATGATTTTGCCCAAACATGGTCTAATTAAAGGAACAATAATAGGTTAATGAGGTATTTTTTAAATATTATTAAAATTTTAGAAGTGAAATTTACCATTTATATAAATATTAATATACTTGGTACGAGTATCTATACACTATAATAGATTAATATTTATTAAAAATAAAAAATTACTAAAAATAAAAATAAATAAAAATTTTATTTATTGCTTTATTTTTATTTTTTATATTTGAATAAAAAAGATATTACTTTTTGACTCGTCTCGAGAAAAATCTAAAAACTATATAAAACTTTGATAAAACAAAAACAAAAATTATTGAAAATAAAAATAATCGATTACGCCAAATTAAATCAGAATCTTCTTTCACAGGTTTTCACTTTGGGAGTGTTTGACAAAGTTGATGTTAGTTATTTTTAATTTATTATTATTAATTTTAGTTATAAGTTATATTATTTTTCAAATATTTACAATTTCTGTTATAAGGTATAACTATTTTTTTTCTATTTCAGTTACAAATTGCAATCTTTACTAAATATTCATAACTTTTACTATTAGTTACAATCTATAAATTATTAGTTTTAGTAATATCAAACACCCTCCTAGTTTATCAGCGATTTTTGCTTTGTAGTTTATAATTTTAAAAATATTATTGTCTGTATTATTTTAAATAAAATTTATATACATCTAAGTTTTGTAAAGGTATAAATATTTCAGAAATAATGGACATAAATAGTGGATTTCACTCAACTAAAAATTGTACCGTGGCTTTAGTGATGTAGATTGGGCTAGCAGTCGCTCTGATCGCCGGTCTATGTCTAGCTATTGCACCTTTGTTGGAGGCAACTTTATTACTTGGCGTAGTAAAAAACAGGTGATTGGTACTCGTTCTAATGCTAAAGCCGAGTATCGTACTATGGAGCATACTACTTCTGAACTTCTATGGATTCGCTCTCTTCTTGTGAACTTTGATGTTCCTGTTTCTTCACCGATGCCGATATAGTGTGATAATCAAGCTGCTAATAACCTAGTCTTCTATGAACGAACTAAGTATATTGAGGTCGATTGTTACTTTATTCGTGATCTGTTGTTACGGAAGCACATTATTACGCTGTACGTTCGCTCGAAAGATCAATTGGGCAATATTTTCACAAAACCTTTACTCCGTTCCTTTTTTCAGCATTTATCTGTCAAGATGGATATGCTTGATCTTTGTGCTCCAGTATAAGGGGAAGTATTAGAATAGTTATTTTTATTATTTTTACCTTTGTAGTTTATGTCTCAAGGGTCTCCTTGTAATTAATACTTTTTATTGTTTAATATAAATACTTTGAGGTGAAGGGAATAGATCAGAAAAACTCTAAACCTATTTTCTCTTATTCTTTCTCTCTTTTTCATCTCTTTTAATCCCCAAATCCTAAACTTTCAACTTCAACTTACACCAAAGAAACTTTCATCCTCCAAGACTCGAGAAGTAATGAAGCTTTTTAGGTATGTGCCTAAATCACAACGAAAGGAAGGAAAAATGCCTTTCAAAGAAGTTGATATAACTGGTGAAGTTATGAGAAAATATTATCATTCAATGATAAAAGAGAGTCTTCAAACACTAAGACGGGATTTGACAATGCCTTTCCCGAAAGCAACCTAATTGAGTGCACTCAAACCCATGCTAAAAGGTCTTGTTGGGCTTACACACGACTTTATTGAACATGGCTCATTTCCTGATAAGCGAATATAAGGATTCAATTCAAAAGTCTATAAGCTCCTAGCTAAGTCTGGCTATGACTTTGATAATCATTCATCAATTGGAGAGCCAAGTCATGAATTAACTAGTGAGAAGATTCAGTGACTCAATGAAACTAAAAAAAAAAGGCTAAAGTAACATGGATACATAATAAGCCCACCAAAGACTGGACTTGGTTTCATATTAGTAGAATTGATTCATATCTCTACTAAGAGGAAAGAAAATAAAGCAATTGCCCAACATATCATAGTAAAAGGGGAAAAGAAGATAAAAGGAAGTGGTTAACGTCTCAGGACTCAAAATTTGATCTCATTCAAGCTCCTGCACCCTGCATACCAGTCTTCAATAAGCTTGGCATCCCAAATATCATAAACAAAGAGTCAACTTCGCACTTAAGAAAATCTGTGTATTCTTGGCTTGGGAATGCAATTGAACCATAAAAGGATGAGAAGCCCAAAAAAATGCTCAAAGATCCCAAACCTGACTCCTTCAAAGAAAATGAAAAGACTCGAAGCTTGGTCATTTCTCGCATGAAGCAGATCACGACACTTAATATTAGTATTGAAGGTCCGCTTAAAGCAAAAAGGTGTACTATCATTCTAACCGGGTAAGTAAACGGTGGAGAGTTAAGGATGAGAAAAAAGAAGTGGAACATAGCACCTCTTATCACATAATGGTCGAAGAGGACTCGAGCTCGAATATTGAACATGGCGATCTTTTGCCGGCTCCATTTGAACTTGAAGACAAGGGCAAGCAACAATTGATGATCTAAAGGAGGTTAACTATTTAACTCCTGATAAGCCTCGACTAATTTTTATGAGCAAACTTCTAACACCGGAAGAAGAAATAGAATACTTTGAACTATTGTCAAAGTATAAGGACGTCTTTGCTTAGATGTATGAAAAAATGCCTGAACTGAGTCTAAAGGTTGTTATCCATCACCTTGGGATTAGACATATCACCCGACTAGTAAAACAAGCCTGCAGACGTATTCCAAATATTGAAGAAGATGTTAACAAACTGATTGAAGCAGGGTTTATCCGCGAAGTAAAGTATCTAAGGTGGATTTCAAGTATGGTCCATGTAGTGAAGAAGAATGGAAAAATTCACATATGTGTTGACTTTTAAAATTTAAATGACGCGTGCCCTAAAGATAACTTTTCTCTTTCTATCATAGAATTGATGATTGATGCCACTACAGGCTACGAGGCATTGTCTTTCATGGACAGATGCTCGGGATATAATCAAATACGAATTGCTTCTAAAGATGAAAAAGTTACTACTTTTTGTACTACAAATGGTATATATTGCTACAAAGTAATGCCTTTTGGTCTTAAGAATGCTAGTACCACTTACCAACGTGCAATGCAGAAAATATTTGACGATATGGTTAACTTTACATTCTGAATGGCACAGATTACTTCTCTAAATGGCCTGAGGTTGTGCCACTTAAAAGAAGTAAAGAATGAACCAGTTGTCGACATCATCAAATCCAGCATCATCTACCGATATGGTGTGCCTCGTTATATTATTACAGACAATGTGAAGCCCTTCCACAATAACCTAATAGATAAGCTCTATGAGAAATTTGGTTTCAAACATCGAAATTCCTCGATGTACAATACAGCAGCTAATGGATTTGCAGAAACATTCAACAAGACGTTAAGCAGTCTTTTAAAAAAAATAGTTGCAAAATCTAAGTGAGACTAGAATGAAAGGATTGGTGAAGCTCTTTGGGCATATCAAACAACTTACCAAATCCCGACTCAAGCAACTCCATACTGCTTGGTCTACAGTGTTGAAGCAGTCCTTTCTTTAGAGCAATAAATCACATTGCTCTGGATAGCATTACAAGAAGGCCTCACTGAGGATGAAAATGCTAAATTACACCTCACTAAGTTAGAAGCATTGGATGAAAAGAGGTTGGAAGCTCAATAAAGCCTCAAATGTTACTAAGCTCGACTCTTAAGAGCTTTCAGCAATAAAGTGAGACCTCAATCACTTCAAATTGGAGAATTGATTCTTGTTGTTCAAAGACCTATATCACTACTCATCGAAGAGGCAATAAATTCTTATCAAAGTGGGATGGTTCGTATGTCATAACAAAATTGTACGATAGTGGGGCCTACAAGATTGTTGATGGAGAAAGTTTACGAATTCATCCAATCGATGGGAAGTTCTTGAAGCACTACTATCTTTAATATTACGTTTCTCCTAACATGCGTGAGCTAAATATATTAACGACGCTACAAAAAAGATTGTATTCTTTAGAACTATATTTTGACTTAATCTCTTCCAAGGGTATGTAGGCAACTTGAAAATTGAGTCAACCTAAAAAAATATGATATACATACTAATCCTAACTCGCATGAGAATAAACTGTTCACGGTTGAAGCAAAAAAAAAAAGGAAGATGCATGCAATGTACTAAATCATTTCATTTCATTATCTCAAAGGATATAAATAGTAAACAACAATAAGTCTCTGTGACAAAAAAAGAGCTCTCATATCCATGGTTGAGTTTTGATGTCTCCATTCCTTCTCCACTAAGTTTCGTAGCTTAGTTACCACCTGTAACTCTCCTTTGGCAATAATCGGTGCCTGCTCAATGGTAATTCATTCCTCACTCAAGCGATAGCAGTTTGCCTCTAGAATACTTGAACTTCACCATTCTCGATGGATGCCTTCAGCTGTACTGCATATGTCTCAGACTCTTCTAGCTCATTCCTTAGTCAGCCACACTTAGTCTCAACGCTCGCCAAGTCGCATCATAGACCTTGCACAAACTCTACATGTTTATCTTCAAGGGAAGACTCCTCGCGAATGCAACGATCAATATCGACCAAATGCTCTAATTGCATTTCTAGGGTCATAACTTTATCATACTCAGATTGTATAGAAATATACTTAGCAACACTGTTCATTTATGACTCGATACGTTTTTTGCAAAGAAGAGTAATCTAATCCTAAAAGTGTAAACTCCTTGTAAAGTTTAATACTTAATAGAACCTTTTCTAGAGGGGCCTATTTAATAAAACGAACATGCTATCACCATCAATGTAGTAGCTTGATGACGTGTGTTGTGAATCACATCTTTTGTGTTAAAATTTGTAACTCTTGATGGTGCAATCAAACTAGGCATGTTAACCCTTTTGAATTCATCTCCATGAAGTGGTACATTAGGTATGAGAGATAAAACTTGAGGATGCCCACTACTAGCCTCCAAACTACGTATTGTGGACATGACTTCAACCACATCAGCAAAATGATCAAGTTGGATTGTCAAGTCAAAATTGCTCGGCCCTTGGTTGAAGTCACTATTATCATGAGGCTCATTCACACTCCCAAAACCATCTACAGCCGAAAGACTCTGTAGCTACAAAAAATGTGCATATGAATAGAAAAAAATGAGGAGGATACACTAAGAAATAAAGTTAGGTTGTGTGAATTATTACCTACTTTCCCTCAAATGTTAAAGCTTGAGAAGAACTGGGAATGCTGTCAAAGAAGATCTCGGCATGAATTTGATCTGTCAAAGTACTCTAGAATTAGTAGTTCTACACATATCAGCAAGAATATGCTTCCAGCATCGATCACTGTTATCCTCAGTACTTTGGCAATCCTCTTTATTAGTCACCATATTTGGCTAAAAAAGGAGGACGAACACCTGCCAATGAGAATAATGAAAAACTGGAAACATGGTAAAAGGAAGTACTTGAATCACTTGATTTAAGCGTACACCTTCGAATATTCGCATGAGTATTATTTGAAGAAACCAGACATTTATTCTTACCTTAAGTATCTAAGTTTCTAGAAAAGGGATCATGATACGCTTTAGTTCATCACTCAGCATAGGCCTTGGTGATAGAGAATTATCTAATATTGGCATGATTTGGAAGCAGCACTTTAGACTCAGTGGAATATCGAGAATAAGAATGCAAATGAGCCATCGTGAACATCCTCTTATAACCTTCGGGGAAGGTCCTGATGAAAGCCAAATTGTCAACTGAATCTATGAGGAGTATAAAGCTCAATGACGATATATCCACCATACCTTAAGATCAAATTGCTTGATCGAAGATTAGCAAATTACTCAAAGTTAGGAAAAATATTTGTTTATTGTCAATCATCCATTCTTGATTTGATCACTTTATGGCCAGATGATGCAAGACTACCTCTCATTTTTCCTAAATACTGAGTCATCAAAGGTTGGTCTAGTTGTGTTAGGGTATAGAATTGGGTTCTAAAATATTCAGCTAGCCAACCATAGAAATAATGAGAAGGAAATATGATGTTGCTATTCCTATGATCAGGGGACCAAACAATGTCATTTAACCCTCTGTGATTGCTGGCAAGGACTAGAATTGCTAAACCAAAATTCTTACCATTAGCCATCATGCTAGCAATTTTAAACACATGGGGATTGTTATAACCTAAACTCAGGAATACGAATAAAAAATAAAAAACATTTCAAAAGAAACGAAATCTCGAACCTAAGTTTAGTAAGAAGAACCGGCTCGATCGTTTAACTTCTTCGAGCCTGAGACTCGGGATAGAGAGAGAACTACACAAATATATATTAAAACCCTAATATTGAGGATAAAAAGTCAAAGTTATAAACACAAGTTGTTTAAGATAAGAGTTAAGCTCGAAAAGTTTTAAAAACCCAAAAGTGGACACATGGATACCCTAAATCAAGAATTTAAGTACAATTAAGTAGAAAATGATAAAATAATATCAAAAATATCAAAAATATCCCTTAATGGCCGACCACCTTGAGAAGAGTGCTAAAAAATGACTTTTTGCTTACTTTTTAACTTAAAATGATGAGAAAAGTATTAAGTTAAGCATTATAATGATCCAATACTTGTGGAGCAAGTAATATACATAATAATATGGTGTTATAGGTTAACAAAAGCAAACAAATCACTCTTAAAGTTCATGCACAACAAAATAAGTTAAAAAGTCAGATATTGCCAAAATAGCTTAATTTGACTTAAAAGACTACATCTATTTAATCAATTGGTATGAGAACTATGATAATATGTGAAAATACTATATTTCTTATAAACATACTAATATAATAGGTTTTAGAGGGAAAAGACACCAAAAAGATACATCAAATTAACTTTTAAAATATTTTTTTGAACAAAAGGGCACGCAAACCAATGCAAAATTTCTTAATTGATGGGGGATCAGATTGTTGTTCCTCCAAACTGACCCTAGCTGTATTTTGGCTTTCTTAAATCTGATTTTGTCCCCTCAAAACTTGAACTAATTAATGAGCCCATGTGAATAAAAGAAAAAGTACCAAAATAATTTTTTTACTTTGTTCCCTTGCCTTTCAATATAAACTAAGCCCAAGCACCTTCTTTCCCCTTGATATTTCAGTGGTGAGAGAGGGAGAAAGACCAGATTGTGAGTGTTGTTGAGGGTCCATGGAAGTTTGAGAGAAGAAAGAAGAAGAAGAAGAAGAAGAAGGGATCTAAGAAAGAAGTATTTGGAGACCATAATTCCAAAAGCCATGTCCTAATAGTTTTTCACCATCTTTTGATCTCTTAAATAAGTACGTATGTAAAATCCCTCAAAATATTTTCCAACACATCTCTTTAAACGCTCTAAGAATTGAGAACTGAAAATAAATTGAAAATGCGTCGTAGTTGGAATTTGGGGCTGCTATGATTATGGGTGATGTGAGATGTTGTTGTGTGTTGTTATCTTTGAGTTTGATGACTTATAAGTGTGCTGGAGTCTTGATATTAAAGTCTAAAACACAAGTATGCCAAGAAATGGAACAAAAACTTGACATAATATAAGTAGAAGACTTGGACTCTAAGAGACTTGATTTTTGAGAATATAGATGTTTCTGCCCTGAACTTTGGAATACCATAACTCAATGTAAAAATTTGATCTAATCATGTTATTTATGTCAATATTTATCCTTTTGTGTTATATTTCATCCAAAGTTAGTTGCAACTCATTTGAATAAGTAGAACGCGAGATATTACAATTCAACAAAATTGTGTCGGTTTTAGACCAGTCAATAATGCAGACCTAAAACCCTAGTTTAAAATGAGATCCGAGTTTTGGCCAAAACATGAAATTTGTAGGCACCATGTATATCTATCTACCCACAAACAATGAGTGCAACATAGTGAGTTTTGATAGGTCAAAACCCCTTTGAAAATCTCTGTTGAGTTTCAGCCCTCAAGGGACACTTCTGTCAAATATTTTTGTATAGCCCAAAACCTCTATGTTTAGTGATCTATTCCAAAAGTGATCTACATGAACTTTGTAGCTAATATATTGAAGTATTTGTTTTCCCAAAAATCAGACCTTAAAGTCTCGGGTTGATTCTCCAAAACCGTTTCAAACCCTCTATCCAAAATCGATTCTGCTGAGTTTTTGCGGCTGACAAATCCTATTTTCTAAAATGGCTAAAACGTCTAACTTGTTCCAAATAACTAACCTTAACTCTAAACATGAAACTTGTAGGGGACATGTTCAACTAGAACATACTAAACAATGGGCACATTTGGATTTGATATTATACCCCTAAACTGAGATCAACAGAGACACTTTTTTGACTAATTCTCTGAGTAAATGTTGAACCGTTTTCGTTTCCGTCAAGTTTTGCACCCATTTGCATTAGGTTTTGGCTTTGGTGTTGAACATAAAAATTGTAGAAAATATTTTAATCTAAGTCATTACCAGAAATCATAATCCAATTTCAAGTCTAAGTAATTCAAGATACTGCGGTACTTTAAATTTTGATGATTGGAATAGAGTAATAAATGGTTAAGTTAAATTCTTAAACAAGTGAAGGATTGAGCAAGTGCGTAGTACCCCTTAACCTAAAAAAAAGTAACCATGGTCCTTAAAAATCAAGAAAGCATTCAATGGTTAGAATTGTTTTAGTACTTCACGTTTTAAGAGGGGTAGAACTCCGTGTTGACGGTTACGTCTTGTTTGCTTGCTAGGTATGAAAGTTTTGTTACTCGAGGAGCAAGCTTAGCTCGTTGGCAAAAGCTTGGTTCGTATGCATATAAGATAAGGTGAGAGTGCTTAGCTATTATCTTGAACTTGAGTTTATGTAAATGATGTTTAAAAATGCTTTGAAGCGCATGTTTTGAACTATAACTAGTTTGACGATCACATGAATTTGTTGTTTTAAAAATCATGATGTTTTTAATTCAAATGTGCTATCCATGGTATTCTGAGCTAGCAAGATGTTACTATGAAAGTATGGTTAATGTTGTGTGGTTGTTCCAATGTGCCAAGTTACAAGGGTTTTTGGCCCTTTTATATCCCGTTATGAGGGAGGTTATCCAACTATGAATTTTTATTTGTCCCTTTAGGAGAGGTTTCCCATTAAGCGGGAGTTTTTGCCTTAAAAGAATTTTGGGCTGAGTCCCAGATTTTAGCACATACCACTCGTGCTTGATGAAGAGTGGCCCTCATTCCATCACGTTGCTATCCGTGGATTGCAAATTAAGGTTATGGTACCGTCAAAACTCCCGATCTTGAGGTTGACGACCACTTAGATATTGTTGGGGTTTGAGTCTAGATTTGAGAAAGTAGTCATGTATTTTAAATTTGTGGCGGTTAAACCAGGAACATATTTCTCTTTGCAATACTGAGAAGGTTTTGTATAATCTGTGACATTTTTATGTTCAACTAAATGCATCAGTTTCTATATTTTCATAAAAAATGTGATGAACTATTTTTTGAAAAAGTTTTCAGTTATCCTTAACTAAGTAACTGTCTTTTCTGTTTATGATAATGCTAAGTACGCTCTCCTGTAACCTTTATGGTTGCAGATATCAGGAACAGCTAGGAGTTGGTCCACCACAGGCGTCATTGAGTACTTTTCGATCTGGTGTTGGAAATCATTTTGGCCAGTTTTTCTTTTGTTTAGTTTTAGCGTTGGCAAAGCTTCATGTATAAGATCTGAAGGTTTTTGATCTTTTAGAAGTAATGTATGCCTTGGGATGGTGAATCCCCAGTGACTCATGTTTACCTCTTTTGATATTAAGATATTGTGGTTGCTTAGAAGTTCTTATTTGATCTTTCAATATCCTTATTCCTTGTCTTTCTCTTGGGCTGCCGGTCTGCGGCGGGATCATATTCCTTTGTGTAAGTTTGGTGCCTTACGGGAGTAGGGTTTACATTTGATATCAGAGTTTTAGGTTATAGGTTCTGTAGACTTCTCAGAGTGTGGTCTGTGGTGGGCTGTAGGTTAAGTGCGTCGTCTCGCGGTCTGTTGAGAAAAGTGGTTTAGGCCTGGGTTGTCATACTTTTTCTTTTAGGCATTTGATTGACTAGCATTGAGGTCTATTTGGGAAATGCGTTCTGTAGACGCAGGATCTTAATTGGAAGTCTAAGCAAGTTATCAGATTGAGGAGATAACCTGGGAGGGGCCTTGTGTTGATGTCATTTTGCGAAGTCTAAGTGGGTTATCATATCTAAGGGGGGACGACCCTTGTGTCATTAAAACATTTTGTAGACAGTTTGTTCTTATTCTTATGTCTATAAGTTAGACTCTTGTGTCGAGCCCTAATGTATACCTTTCTTATAATAGAGAGAAGCATGGAAAACTCAAACAGAGCGTCTTTCAACTCGGACCAGATTAATGAAATGCAGCAAGAAGAATCTCTACAAGTAGGACCAGTAGAACCTGACCTAACTGCTAGGATGTTGGAGGCGATCGCAAGACTGATCGAACAGAACAAGAGTTGGATCACGATACGAGCTGAGAGGAACAGTAACCCCTTAATCAAACAATTTAAAGGACCTAGGTGCAAAGAAGTTCATAGGAACCCTTAACCCTACAGAAGTAGAAAATTGATTGAAGGATGCCGTGCGTATTCTGGATAGGTTGGGGGTAGATGCGGATAATAGGTTTGAC